>JAOSBK010000007.1:24822305-24838302 GCA_027568895.1 Erythroxylum shatona
CCTGATCTTGTTTATATTTTATTATCCTTATACCATATCATGTATGGATTGGCATGTTGATTTGGATTTGTTGCTTCTGCTGCAAGTAATGATTTCTTAAAAGTTTTGAAATCTACCGTTTTTCCAAACAAAGCATGTTTCCTTTTTCCGATCCAACACGTTTATGGATTCGATATTCCAAAAACTGCATTCAGGATACACGACAGGCACTACAAATTTATAGTGATGCCATTTGGCCTTACTAATGCACCATCAACCTTTCAAAGTCTGATGAATGACATCTTCCGCCCATATCTTTACAAATTCATCCTTGTGCTTTTTGACAATATTTTGGTTTATTCCAAGACAAGGAAGGAGCATCTCTAACATCTCCAAATTGTATTAGACCTCTTGACACAACATCAACTTTATGCAATAAAAAGAAATGCATATTCGGTGTGCAGCGTGTAGAATACTTAGGGCACATTCTTTCGGGTAATAGAATCGAACTAAATGGTGCCAAAATTCAAGCGGTTTGTGAATGGCCCGAGCCATAAGAGAGGTAAGAGGATTTCTAGGCTTAGCAGGGTATTACAGAAAATTTATCCAGCATTACAAAATGATTGCAATGCCATTAAATCAATTGCTTGGAAAATAGGGATTTAAATGGACAATGGAGACTGCCAACGCATTTAAACATCTCACAGAGGCCCTCACCTGAGCTTCTGTTCTATGATTACCTGACTTCAATCAAATTTTTGTGGTGGAATGTGATGCCAGTGAGATCGGGATCGAGATTGGAGCAGTCCTAATGCAGGAAGGGAGACCAATACCTTTTTTAGTGAGGCCCTCAAAGGTATGACTCTCAAATACTCAATTTACGAAAAGGATATGTTGGCCATAGTTAAATCGGTTCGTAAATGGCGTCCATATCTCCTGGGCCGAACTTTCATCGTGAGAACCAATTAGAGAAGTTTAAAATAATTGCTAGAACAACGGATCACAATTCTGGCCCAAGTCTATTGGTCTCCTAGGGTACGATTACTAGATAGAATACAAGCAAGGATCCACCAACAAGGCATCTGATTCTCTATCCCAAAAAGCTGAGATACACTTCATTGCAATCCTGGACCAAACCCGGACTGGTGGATGCAGTTGTAAAATGAATGTGCTATGGATTAGTACTATGAACAATTTAAAACAAATTCGTAGGCACAATCACGGGATGGAGTGTAGTTCCTAGAAGAAAAGGTAATCCTTAGCCCTCAATCTGCTGTGATTCCTGATATTATTTTTGAGATGCATGACACCACTTCGAGGGGCCATTTTGGCTTCCAAAAAACCCTAGTGAGGTGAAACTAGATTTCTATTGGGTTGGAATGCATTGGACGGTGAGGAACTCTATCCAATAATATGACATATGCTAGAGGAACAAAACAAAAATGTTGATGCTAGCTGGACTTCTACAACCTCTCTTAATATCGACTAGGATTTAGATTGACTTATCCATGGACTTCGTTGAAGGACTACCTCTTTCTTCGGCTTAACCAAGCGATCAAGGAATAGTTAGGAGGGATATACTTTTTTCCATATAAATGACATCCAAGGTTGCATAGTATGTTTTTCCCGAATTAAATCATAAACCTTCAAGGATGAAGGAACTCCATTAATGCATAACTATTGCAGTCTTTGAATTACTACTATTCGGCTCCCCATTATTCCCATCAAACTGTCCCGAATTTATGCAATCTTCTTTAGCAAGGGGAAGTTTCGGTTGTGGGGCACCCACTCCCAAATTGTTGTGTTCTTTAGGTACTCTTCATATACCCATCGTACCCAGAGAGAGTCTACCTTGGCATGGATGTTTGATAAGACCTTAGTGAGCAGTGCATTGTTCCAGGTCTTGCAATTTTTCAGGCCCAAGCCTCCTTCAGCCTTCGGAGTACAGATGGTATCCCAAGCTACTCGAAAATGTCTTCCACCCCATAAGAACAATCGACACATGGAGTTGAGCCTTTCTAGGATTGCATTAGGCATGAGTAATGCTTGCAACTAAAAGGAGAGAACTCCTTGTATAACAAAATTGACAAATGCAGTTTTTTCCGCATATAAGAGGGATTGGCCCCTCCAGGTATTTAGGTATGCTTCTACAAATTCTATAAGTACTGAAAACTAAGCCACTAAGACCTTCACATGAGCTAAGGGAACTCCCAAATAATGAATAGGGAATTCCCCTAGAAGGTACTCAACTAACTTCTTTAAAATCTCCTTCTCATATCCATCCACTCCTGCTAAATACATGTTTGACTTTAAAATACTCACTTTTAATCTTGTCACTCTTTCCAAGTCTTGTAATGCATCGACTAATATGCCAATTGATGTATGATCTCCTCTAGAAAAAAGCATAAGGTCATCAGCAAAGGCAATCTAGGTTATGCTTAGTTGCTTACACTTCGGATGGAAGTGAAAAGATGGGTTGCGGGTTCAGATTTTTAGCATCTGGGACAAGTATTCCAGCCCTAGGAGAAATAGGGTAGGTGACATTGAGTAACCTTGTCGTAAGCCTTTACAACCTTTAAACCATCCATGCATAGACCCATTGATAGAGAGTGAGTAAGAAGCATGTTTAACACACTCCATAATCCGTCCTGTAAACTTAGGAGGGAATCCCAAGTTTAGTAACATATTTTCTAGGAAGCCCCACTCCATCGTATCATAAGCCTTAGTAATGTCCGCTTTGATCATGCATCTGGGTAAAATCCTTTTTTTGGTATAACCTCTAACCAATTCCTGGGCTAGGAAGACATTATCCATCATATTTTGACCAGGAATAAAAGCAACTTGGGATGGATTTATTATTCTCCTGATCACCTTGGTCATACGGTAATTTAAAACTTTTGTTATTACCTTGTACACAACATTAAGACATGGAATAGGTCTAAATTCATGAACCTTTGGTGCAATCTTAGTCTTCGGGATTAGGGTAAGGATGCAATGGTTAAGTTGTTTCAACAATCGACCCATAGTAAAGAATTCCTAGACTGCTGCTATTACATTAGGACCAACTCTATCCCACAGCTGCTTAAAGAAAGCTGGGGAATATCCATCTGGACCAGGGGCTTTTTCATCTCCTATATCAAAAATAGCTTGTTTTATTTCCTCCACACTAATTGGCTCTATTAGAGTTTCCCCTGTTTGCTTATCCAAGGTCGGCCAACTATTTACTACCTCCTCTTCTAACCGAACCCAAGGTCCAGCTATTCCAAGAAGATTCTGATAAAAATTAAGGCAGTAATTAATCACTTCACCCACTGATATTGTAGCACGTCCATCTTCTTTAAGGTTATGAGAGACTGTGTTTTTCTTTGCCCTTTTCCTCACAACATGATGAAAATATTTGCTATTCTTATCCGCCTCCATGAGGTGAGTACACTTAGCTTTCTGCTGGTAGAAGTGTCTTTCGGCTTCCATTAAGAAATTTGCATACTTCCTTTTTTTTTTTCCTTCATCTCTTTTCTTAAATCGGGGTCCTCTGGTCTGCTTAAAGAATCCTTGTAGGCTATTTGGAAAGCCACCTGTGCAGCTATAGTCTTTGTTAACATATTTCCATAAGCTTCTTTATTTAGAGCCTTCAAAGAAGTTTTCAGCTCTTTTAATTTCCTACACAGTGTAAATTGTGCAGTGCCTTCCACTTTCCTCCCCCATTTTCAATCTACAACTTCCTGCATTTGTGGGTACTTCAACCACTAATTGAAGAACTTAAAGGGCCTCTTGCCAAGCTCTTCAAGTTAGCTGAAATCCACAAGAACTGGACAATGATCCGATTCAGCCCTCATTTCTATGAAGTGTGCTACACAGTTGACACCCAATATGTCCCAAGCCAGATTTAGTAACAATCTATCAAGTTTGGCCCAGAGCTAATTTTTGTTCCACGTAAAGAATTCATCCATACTGGGAGCATCCTCCAGCCCCAGAGTTACTTTGAAATCTACTAAGTCCCGAATCACATAATCCAAAGGGGGTTGGCATCCTAACCTTTCCCTTAGGTCACAAACATAATTAAAGTCTCCTATGAGTATCCATGGTCGTGATGGACTCGCAGCTCCAGTCTAAAGTTTATTCTATAGTTCCCTCTTACCCGTCACACTATACAGTTCATAGATGAGTGAGACCGTAAAAGATAACTGTGTAGTGTAGCAGTAGACTTCTGAAATAATATGTTGATCACCTACCTCGACAATCCGACACTTGCAAAAAGTTGGGTGCCAAATTATACACATTCTCCCTCCAATAATGTAGTCAAAATTGTGAAAGTAATCCCATCCTCCAACTTTGTTCCGCATCATCTTGTTAAGACTATCCTTAGTGAGTTTTGTTTCTAGTAAGCATGCAAAGTAACTATGGTGTTGCCTAATTAAGGTGGTAACACTATTTTGTCGCGAGGCCTTACTTAGACCTCAAACATTCCTACAAAAGAGCTTCATTGTTCCGGTGGAGGAGGTTGACTACCTCCTGTACCCTTTTGAATTTCGATGCTGCTCTTTAGAGACACTCTACTACTACTTTCAGGTCTAAGCATATTCTTCCGCACACTGGTGTCTTTGCTCTGTTGTACTGTCTTGTCTTTATTGATGCTTCCATGTTTCAGTACTATCTGCCATTCCCCTTTAGTCATTTTTAAGGTTTCTATCCGACTTGACTGATTTATGCCTTTGCTTTTTATCGGTTCATCTTTCTGCCTTACTCCTCCTTCACCAACTTCAAGTTTTACTTGTTGTTCTTTTTCATTTACTGAATTGTCATCTTGCACCCCGCCTTCATTTTGCTCCGAATACTCACTAATCTGTATCGCCTTCTCTAAATTTGGCAGTTTCACTTGTTCCATTATTGCAGTAATGGCTACCTCATTTGGTTCTTTTCGTTGCTTTTATTTTGTTGGCCTTTGCACTCAAATAGGGTCTAACCAAATTGCTGAGAATGGTAGTAATAGTTCGGGTATGTCTCAAATATAACCATTTGAGTGTATCAGTTTCCCGTCGGCAACTTCACGTCAAAGCATGTTACAGGCCTTTTAGAAACATCGACTTTCACCAATAATCGTGCATAACGAAGTCTAGTCTTCATGCTAGTGATTTTATCAGTACACATAGGCATACCGATTCGTGATCCCAATTTAGATAGCCCCAATCATGCCAGAATTTCAGGGGGACAACTGTACCTATATTGGCACATCTATGAACTCTTGTAGTCGAAGGAAAATCCTTGTGTGAGCTTCTTTAATAACAAGGTTTTCCCAAACATAACATGCAGCCCTCCTGCTAAAACACTCATTCTGCCTTCATCAGAATTAAACCGAAAAATTAGCCAACCCCTACTATGAGGAAGGAGTTGACATTGTACTTTCCACTTGGCCATTTGGTCCTCAAGGGCATTCATCCCCGGAAACTTTCCAGTAAAACACCCAACTAGGCAGTATCCCAAATTTTGTTCAATCTCCATTACATCTTCCAACTCTATAATAACCTCTTCATCAACTTTGATGAATTCCAGTGTCATACCTTGGTTGAGTTCTCTGTTGTCACAAAATAAACTAACATAGGAAGGCTTCTGTTTCCCTTCTTCACTTTTATTAGAACCCCTCTTCGGTGTTTTATCAAACAGTTTCTGTGCAGGCACCTCATCCTCTGATTTATCAGACACAGGCTGCGACATTCGATTGAACAACTTCAACACAGATTCTTCTTCTTTGGAATCCTCGGTTTCAGTGGAATCCTTACTTCCCAAGTCAATATCCTCTTTAGTGGAATCCTTACTGATAGCTCTTTCTTTTTTTTGATGAACGGTAAATGGTATATTCATCAAAAGGTATGTACAAATTCAAAGGGGCATAACCTTGTCAAAAAATAAATGAACATCAGAACAAAAAGCCTCCTTACAGCTAAGTAAGGTCTAATGTACCCTAAATAATGGATTACAACCGAAAAAAGACTGAAAGGATCTCAATACAGAATAGACCGAAACCAACTATCACACATAAATAATCTGCAAGGGAACACATTATATAGAGGCTATATAGCAGAGATGAGACCGTAGGCTCCACCCCGACCCAGAACAACACAGGTCTCTTATGGTCTCCCTACCAGCCTGTAAGCAGAAGCCCAAGCAACATAGATCATGCGCCCCTCCACCATGCATCAGCCAGCCCATAAGTAATAAAGAGGTCTAAGGATCACCCTAAGTAACCTATTCCAACCTAAAAGGAATCTCAACACATAACAAACCCAAAACAACTGCAACACATAATGGACCTGTAGGGGGGACGGTATGTAGAGGCTAGCTGGTAGAATGAGGCTGTAGGCCCTACCCTATCTTATAGCAACACAGGCCCCAGTGCCTCCTTGCCAACCCATATGCACAGGCCCAAACAATGCAGATCACACAAAACAACATGGATCCCCAGGGCCTCCACGTCCAACCCATATGCATAGGCTCAAGCGACGCAGACCACTCCTCCCTTCACCATGCTTTGTCCAGTCCATCAGTAGCAAAAAGGTCCAAAGATCACAAGGCCCATTCAATCCACCACCAAGCAGGTAGCAGTAACATAATCTCCAGCACGCAAGAGGCAACACAGCTACCATACCTGGATCCCCAACAAGAGGCCAGTACCAAAAGTGGAGCAAAATGCCACTCAAGAAAACCGAGGTGGCCATTCATCGCCCATCATCACAAGATTCCCTCTGCATCCGGGAATTCAGGGGAACACAACACCCTACTAGAAACTGCATGCAATTGGAATCTTAGGAAGTCAAACCGTGGCCAAAGCCAAGGGGAGGACATCAAACCTACAAACATACCAAGTATGCCTTCATTATAACACAATGTAATAGAAAACACAGGTTAGTAATCTCTAGAAAGACACCTAGGAAGAAGAACAACCCAAGGCCCCCATACATCCAAATCAGCCTGCTACGTGTTAATACAGTACAGTTAGATAAGCCAACAGGGAGGCACCCCAACCTCTATACAACCAATAGGAATTCATAAATTAATATGGTCAATGGGGTAAAATATGTAAAGTATTCTATACATTACAGTTTTGATTCTCACTACCACATCTGCCGTCGATATCATAGCAGATTCTAGCTGACTTTCATTCTTAGACTTCATATCATGTAGATAGTGCTCTTAAGTGCCAATTAGACTGCTTTACTTTTGATGAATACTCTAGGGAAGTCTTTTTGAATCCATTATTGCACTAGCTAGAGTGGACATGGTATGGTTTAACCCTAGCCAATCATATAGCTTTCCAAATTTCCCCTGTTATGGTACGCTTGAAGAATAAGTGCTCAACAGTTTCATCTTCTACAGTACAGAACCCACAAGTTCTATTGAACTCCAAGAATTGTAAATTGTCCTTCATTGGTAGTCTTCTTTGTATACTTAACCATGCAATGAAGGAGAATTTTGGAGGGATATATTGCTTCCAATTGAGGGCCATCTATGGTTTCCTTGAGTGTTTCATTCTTAAAAGTTCATAGAGTTTCTGTGATGAAGAGCTGCCATTAACACAAAGCTTTTGCATTCCACGGGCTACTTCATTTATGCTTCCTAACTTTTCAACCAATTCATCTCAAATTGTTGCCAATTTTTTCAGTAAAGGAGATTCTTGGCTATGAGGTATCCATTCCTATATTGAGGTATCCCTCAGGTATTCTTCATGAATCCATCAAACCCATAATGAATCGGCTTTGGTGTGAATGTTCCATGATACCTTTGCTAGCAAGGCATTGTTCCATTTTTGACAACTTTTTAAACCCAGCCCCCCTTTGGCTTTTGATGTGCATACACTTTCCCATTCCCCTCTAAAGTGTTTTCCTCCCCATAAGAATAATCTACAAATGGATGTTATTTGATTTATGATAGTAGCAGGAATGGGGAAGCCTGTAGCCAAAAAGATAGTACTCCTTAAATAACTGAGTTTAGGAGCTCAATTCTACCCGTATAAGAAAGGGACTACCCTTTCCAAGAGTTAAGATAGCTAATGGAGGTCCATCAAGCAAAGCATTAGAAGATGTTACTAATATAGGCTTCAATCCAACAAGTAGTGATGAAGAAGGTATGGTCAAAGAAGAAGAACCCAATCTTATTTTGAAGCTGCAAATCTTGTTGAAGCCCTTTGGAGTTTGCCAAGCCTTGATTTATGAAGACCAAAACTAACCATTTGAAGGAGTTATTTCAGCCAACAAAGGGAGTCTTTGCTGTACACTTTGACATAGTTTTGCAGCCCAAAAGGCATCTCAAGCCCAGCCAAAGTGATGAGAAGAATAAGAGCCTTTAATTGCTCATTTACTTTCCTTTAATGCATTGATCTATTTTCCTTTAAGAGAGCTTTTATTTGCAGCCTTTATGATAGTAGTTATGAATTTTTATTTCCTTATTTATGATATTTAATGGTAGTATTGTGGGTTGATGAGAAACCAAATTTGTGGTTATCCATTAAGACTTTTAATTTGCCTTACATTTCTTTATATATGCATTTATAATTTCTCTGAGATGGGCGATTATGCATCAAAAATTAAGAGAGAATTTGCTTTTGCAATTTATTATCTTTCCTTGGGTTTTGATAGTTTCCAAAAAATAATAGGGTTTTGTTTGTTTCCAAAAACATTCATCCTTTTCATTCATTTTCTTATTCAATTTTGTTGCCACACCTTTCCAGACATAGCCGAACTAAATCAATCATCACTTCTAAACCATTGATCCAATTGAAAAACTTCCTTCATCAATGTTGTAGTTCACTTCTTGATCTTCAATTTAGCCTCAATAACCACCTGAAAATGCCCAGTGATTTGCTCAAAAATGCACTTTGAAATCGTCTAACTATTGAGCCCACAGTTTCAGCACTTTCCTAATCTATAACCTATTTATCAAGAAAATTCATAACTTTTTTTTCTCGACATAAGATTGCCATGATTCCTTCACCAAAGTTGTCATATCCTATTCTACAATTTTTCTTCAAGAATCATGTCTAAATTCCAAGTCATTTGTCTGGAATTCGCCTTACAATCTACCTGTTCGTTTGTACTCGGGAAATTCTAATTTTTACAAAACTTCAACCATCATACCTAAACACCATAACTATCACTTCCAGCCACCTTAGACCACCACACTCCATCATTTTGGTATCAAAGTCAAGGTTATTTAAGCCTGGTTCCATTCAAATGTCCAACGATCAAGATCTTGCAGTCAAGTTTGAAATTATGCGCCTAGAAATGGAGGCTTTTAAGGCAAAGAATGAAGCCTTAGAAGCCCTTATTCACAACTCTCCATTAGTCTTGTAACATCCCATTCCCACACTAAGGGTAGAAAATAGCAATGAGAGACTAGGAAAATGCATTTCATGTTCATACATAATGTTAGCACTCATACATGTGAATTTGAATTTTTTTCATATATAAAAAATGATTGTACATGCATTCATTGACAATTGCTGGGTATAATTGATCTATAGATGTGATTTTATTGAGAATTGTGGTTAGATTGTATTGAAAACTGGTTTGGAGAGTATATTTACTGATTTAGAATTTTTGGAATTTCTGGGAAATTTTCAAGAAATTTTTGGGTATTTTTGGGACTAGGAAAATTGCCAAGTGGAATTTTTAAATGGTAGTAGAAATAAGAGTCGAATGACAATGGGAATTTTTATATGTGACACTTAGATTTAGTGACAAGTTTCAACGAAAATTGGGAGTCAATTGGATTAAAAATTGGAGACAAAATGGACTAGTTATTAAAGTGGACTAAATGGAACCATAGGGAAGTGACAAGTCGCAAATGACATGTGTCACTTGCCTTGCCACATCTCACCCATGATTTTTTTACATCTTGCAAGCCTCAATTTTGTCTTTCATTTGGACAAAACATGTTTTCTCCTTCTCTCTCTACATTTGTTCTTCATCTTCTCCATTCTTCTTCTCCATCTACGACACTCTCCTCTCCTAAGCATTAATGTTTAACTTTGCTCTTATCCTTCATTTACTACTTCTATTTTTGGTTCTTGTCATCATCTTACCACTAGAAAGCCTAACCTACTCCACCAACACTTGTGATGATCGTATATGTTGGAGAGCTATGGTTTTATGGTGATTGAAGAAGTTTTGGATAAATCAAGTAAGTGTAAGCATCACTCTTCTTAAATTGATGAATGAAACATGATTTGATGATAGTTAGAGGTTAAATGTTCATTATATGAGGATGGGTTCATGATGAAATGTGGATGAGAAATGGGGATAGATTGATGTCTTGCTTTTGTGTTTTGATGGATAATAGATTAGGGAATGACTTAATGTTGGATTGGGTGAGTGAATGGTGTTTATTGGGTGCTGGAAAAATGTTGGGTTGTAACATTTTCCATCTGAAGATGCTTAAGTTCTTTAGCCATAACTTTTTCTCTAGTTATCAAATGAGATGATTCTTGATTTAGAGTAAACTAGAGACATATGGCTACATTTTTCATGTAGAAGTTGAATTCAAATTCTGTTTATAAGAGTCTCAAAATTTGAACTCAAGTTGAAAAACTAGGTATGCATCTGTGGAAGCTCGCCGCAACAAACTTTTGGAAATTCGCCGCGGTGAACTTGAAGGTTAGCTAGGATTTCTTTCAGGTAAAGTTTGCCGTGACCAACTCTAGGTTTCGTCGTGGTGAACTTGTGAAAATTTTGCAAGGATTCCTCTCTGGAGGAGTTCACCATGGCAAACTTCTCTGGCTTCGCTGCGGCGAACTTTTCTCTACACTGAACATATATGGGTATTTTGGACATATCTTCTTCTATAGTTATCTAAATGGATTGATTCTTAATTTGGAGTAAGCTAGAGATATAGGGATACAAATTATTTGAAGAAATTAAATTCTGAATTTGACTTTAAGAATTTCAATTTCTAGGTGAAAGTTGAGTAGAGGGCATTATCTCAGAATAAAAGTAGTCCAAAAATATTTAGAGTATAATTTTCACAATAATGGATCAAAATGAACGATTCTGGTGTCATTAGAAACTTAAGATAATGGAGATAGAAGAAAGTGTTGCCAAATTACTTCATTTACATTATCTAATTGATCATGGAAAATAGACCCGAAGGTTTAGAAATTTGGTGAAATTTATAAGCAGAAAGGAAAGTTTGGATAATGTGTGATCTTATAATGTTGGAATAACATTAGTGAATGAATTGCTGATATCAAAGTACCAAAGTTTGATAATAAAGATATTCATATGATTGAAGTTATGATTCAAAGGAGAGGAGTAATGGGTATCAAGTTAAAAGTGAATGAGAAATTGTTAATTGTGAGAGCAAATAGTGCTACAATTGAAATGACGAGTAATTGAGTGATAAAATGTGAATGTGGATAAAGTGTGAAATTTGAAATATACCCAAGATTGTTATTGAGCATGCATTGTACTTATTCTGTATACACATATGAGCATAAATGAATGTTTATAATTGTGCAAATATTAATGTGTATGTGCATTGTGTGTATTGCATAATTTTAATATGTAGGATAAACATCTACATTCAAATGTTTCCAAATCATTGAAGTTAGTGCTAATCTAGAGTGTACTATAAGTAACCTAGATGGTTTCTCTCAATTGATTGTTTGTTTTTATTTTGTTTGAATTATTTGGATAAATGTGATTTGGTTATGCTAATTTTCGGATAGAAGGTTCGATGATTGTGATATGTGAATGAAATATTGAAGTGCTACTTGTTTGTGAATTTGATGAAATATGTGATACATGATTTGATTGTCAAATATTGGACCTAGTTTCAGAAAAAAAAACGATGACTATGCATATGAATGCAATAGTGATACTCAACATTATGTTGAATGCCGAACCACGGTCCGAAGATGAATGTGAAATTGAATGTGAATCTGACAGCATTTGATAGACTAAAATTATGTGAATGTGATGCATTCCATTACATAAATACATGAAACATAAAGGAAGTTGTGATCAGAGTCGTCATAGAAAAAGAGCTTAAAGCTTAGAATGTGAAAAAGAGCCCAGAGCTCAAAAAGTGTTAAGAGCCAAAGGCTCACTATGTAAAATGAGCCCTGCATTCCCAATGGATAAGGGACAGTTATAAATGAGCCCAATATCCACAATAGATATGGAAAAGTTAAGCACTCGGTTACAACATCATAATAATTGGAAAAGAGTCACAGAAGCATTTCATACACATTTTAAATAAGTATGCTTGTTTGTTTGAAATTACCTTACTTGTAAGTGAGAATGTGACAAATGATGAATTATGCAAAATGCAAAGATGTGAATTACATGTTACGTGTATTGATGTATTGCATGAATTGAGTAAACCATCGGTGATGGTTACCTCATTGAGTTCGCAAAACTCACCCAAAATTTGCAATATTTTTCAAGCTTTGAAGAGTTACCCCATTAGATAAACGGGAGTATACACTATAATCGAGTAAGAGATTGAGGTCAGGATCAGTTTGTGTTTGCATTTGTTTTCTTTATTTTGCATTAAATAGAGTTTTCACAATTATTATAACTTGGGTATTCAAGCATTTCTGTTTTGTAATAGCTTTCCAGATTGGAGATGTTTGTAAATGATTTTGTAATGTGATGAAATTATGACTACAAGTATTCTGTATTTGTAATGGGCCCAAATGGCTATTGAAATTCGAATGATTGTATTACTGTGATTGAAAAAGTTTATGATTAAAATGGCCATTTCGATTACTAATTTTCACGTACGTATTTGATATTCTTGAAAAAAATTTGTACCAAGTTACAATAAGTTTTGACTGTTCTAGCATGCCACCTTTGCAGGATTCGCACTCGAACATCACTCAGGATGTCAGGTATGAGTCTCATAGGAGTGGGGTGCTACAAGTCTCTAGGTCTATGGAGACTCCGCAAGAACATGTTGAAGATAAAGAAGACGAAAGGCCCTTTGTTATAGAGTAAGAGGAAGAGGGAGAGGGCAATACCATGGCATTGGAAGCATAGCCGTGAGGAATCTCCCACAAACACCACTTCAACAACAAGAGAGGCAAGAGAAGTTCATCAATTACAAAGTTGAATTGCTGGAATTTCATGGTAAGATAGATGTCGATGCTTATCTTGAATGGGTTTACACAATTAAAAGAGCCTTCGAATTGAGAGAGGTGATCGAAGAGAAGAAGTTGAAATTGGTTGCCATGAGATTAAAGGGGTATGCAGCCCTATGGTGGGAGAATTTACAAAAAAGAAGAGTGAAGAAGGAAGACCTAGAATCAATGAGTGGCATAGAATGAAAAAAGAGATGGATGTTGTATTTTTGCCTCCACACTATAGGCAGAAATTGAATGAACAAATGTTGATCCTTAAACAAGATTTGAAAATGGTGGAGCAATATATTATGGAGTTTGAAGAGTTTTTGATGAAGTGTGAGCTTGATGAAATCGAAGAGATGATCATGGGAAGATTCCTCAAAGGGTTGATAATTGACATACAAGACATAGTAAACTTTCATTCCTATGACTCTTTCTTTGAATTGAAAAGACTAGCTTTAAGAAGTGAAACTAGTCTCAAACACACCCGACAAAAAAAATTCATGTCTCCATATGCTTTAGCCCCATCAAACTACACTCCACCATCCAAACTAAGCCCACATGCTAGTGCATCCACCCCTTCCCCATATAAACTGAACCTTACACCACCTCTAAAGCCATCCGCAAACTTGCCAAATACCTTTTTCACACCAAGAAACACCCAATCTGCCCCTCTAACAAAAAGTGTGTCCAAAAACCACCTCAAATGTTTCAAATGTCAAGGATATGATCATTTCCAATCCGAATGTCCCACTAGAAAAGTTATGACTATCCAAGACATTGAGGAGATTGAAAATGAGCTTGAAAATAATTTGTTGCATGTTGATGATATTGATGATGGCTCACGGTTAGATTTGTATGATGATAATGCACTTGTTTATGATGTAAATGCATTATCTGGAGAGATGTTTGTGTTGTTGAGAGTTTTAAATTGTGAAAAAAGTGAGGAAGATTGGAGACGAAACTCTTTGTTTCATTCTAGGTGTATGACAAAAAACAAATTGTGTGAAGTTGTAATGGATAGTGGAGCATGTGAGAATGTTGTATCTAGTGAGATGGTTGATAGATTGGATCTCAAAACTAAGCCACTTGATTCTCCTTACAAGTTGAGTTGATTAGATTCAAAGCCTGAGATTAGAGTCATAAGAAGATGTCTAGTTCCATTTGCTATAGGTCAATATGAAGATGAAGTTTGGTGTCATATAATTCCCATGACAGCTTGCCATTTGCTACTTGGAAGGCCGTGGTTGTTTGACAAAGATGTACATCACCAAAGAAGGGAAAATACTTACACATTGCTTCATGGAGGTAAAAAAATTCTACTTAAACCTTTGCTACTCGAGAAGAGGAGAAAGAAAAGAGAAGTTGGCACACTTGGTTTGCTTTCAAATAAGGAGAAGAGTTCAATCATGGAGGAGCTGCCCATTTATATTCCCGTGGACATTGACAATAAGCCTAAATCGAACCAACCAATTCCAAGTGAGGTAATTTAATTATTGAGTTTGTTAAAGTTTTCCCTAAAACACTACCAAATGGCTTACCCCCTCTTAGAACCATTCAACATTAAATAAACTTCATTCCTAGAGCCACAATTCCCCACAAACATTCCTATAGAATGAGCCCAAAAGAAAAAGATGAGTTGCAAAAGCAAGTTGATGAGTTGTTAAAGAGAGGTTTCATTAGAGAGAGTGTGTCACCTTGTGTTATGCCTGCATTTGTTGTTCCTAAAAAGAATGGTAAATGGAGGATGGTTATTGATTCAAGAGCTGTCAATAAGATTACATTCAAATACAGATTTCCTATTCCAAGACTTGATGATATACTAGACCGGTTACATGGAGCTACGGTGTTCACTAGGCTTGATCTTGCAAATGGGTTTTACCAAATCGATGTGAAAAAAGGCGATGAATGGAAGAAGGAGTTCAAAACAAATGAAGGGCTCTATGAATGTTTAGTCATGCCAATGGGACTTTCCAATTCACCTTCAACTTTCATGAAGCTCATGAATGAGGTACTTAAACTGTTCCTCAACAAATTTGTGGTAGTTTAATTTGATGACATTTTGATCTATAGTACTAGTTTACATGAGCATTGCATTCATTTGAGACTTATCTTTGAGGTTTTGGACTGTGAATCATTGTTTGCTAATATGGAGAAGTGTCATTTTTGTGATAGCACCATTAGTTTTTTTGGGTTATGTTGTGTCTAAAGATGGGATTAGTATGGATCAGGCCAAAATCAATGCAATTGTAGAATGACCAATTCCTAGAAATATGTTTCAAGTTAGGAGTTTTCATGGGTTTTGTTCCTTTTATAGGCAGTTCATTAAGGGTTTTAGTATAATTACAAGTCCTATAACAGATTGCATGAAAAAGGTTCATTTAAGTGGACTCCTCAAGCCACAATTGCCTTTAACACTTTGAAAAATTGCATGACCAAAACTCCTGTTTTAGCCTTGCCTAATTTTAGCTTGCCTTTTGAATTAGAGTGTGATGCTAGTGGGTAGGAATAGGGGCTATTTTGAGTCAAGAGGGTAGACCAATCACATTCTTTAGTGAAAAGTTGAATGACACTAGGAAGAAATATTCTTCTTATGATCTTGAGTTCTATGCTTTGGTCTGTGCACTTAAACATTGGAGTGCATATTTATTGGCAAATTCTTTCATTTTATATACTGACCATCAAGCTTTAAAATACATCCAAAGTCGGTCCAATTTGAGTAGAAGACATGCATCATGGGTTGAATATTTGCAATCCTTTGATTTTGTAGTGAAGTATAGGGATGGTCCAAGTAATGTTGTGGCTGATGCATTGTCTAGGAGATATGATGTTCTTAGTACTATGCATGCTCATGTAATAGGTTTTGAGGACATTAAGAATTTGTATGAGGGAGATAGTGAATTC
>JAOSBK010000007.1:24848531-24864319 GCA_027568895.1 Erythroxylum shatona
TTCTGCGCATGCGTTTGATTTCAAAATCAAAAATATCATACTGAGTTTTGAACTGTTTTGACTGCTCTAGCATACCATCCCGTGAGGCACGGGCTCGGATATCACCTTCGATGTCGAGTTTGGGTCTTGCGGGAGTGGGATGCTACATCTAAAATATCAAAAAGTAATGAGTTCCATTGGGTACAGTCTATATAAGATCTTATACATCACAGTTTTTATCTTAGAACTCCATCAAAGCTAGTAAAAGAAGCTAAATCTAATTGAATAGCATTTATGGTCTTCCATATCATATATAAGGTACACATGAATGCTAGTCTTGTGACTTTGCTTTTAAGACATGCTCCAGTGTAATCTTTCCGGATCCATTTGATGGCACTTGATAATGTGGTCATATCTTGTGTCAATCCTAGCCATCGCCGGATTACATTCCAAACTTCAACTGTAAAAGAACATTTAAAGAAAAAAAGGTCAACAGTTTCTAGTTCAATATCATATAATCTACATGTTCGGTCAATTTCCAAGAATAGCAGATTGTCTTTTGTTGGCAGTCTATTTCAAAGACTAAGCCATGCAATGAAGGAGTATTTTGGTGGAATGTATTGTTTCCAGATAAACAATATCCATGGTTGTCTAGTGAACTTGACTCGCATAAGCTCATAGACTTTTTGTGCCGATAAAACTCCATTAACACATAATTTCTGCATTCCACATACCCCTCACTATGCCCTCCCAACTTTTCCACCAAGGTGTTTCGAATCAATGCCAATCTCTTCAGTAGGGTTGAGTCTCTGTTGTGAGGTTCCCAATCCCATATTGGTACTCCCCTGATGTAAATTTCATGAATCCATTTCACCCATAAAGAGTTGGCTTCGGCATGTATATTCCATAATACTTTAGACAGTAGCGCCGAATTCCATAATTTGCAATTCTTCAGTCCCAATCCACCCTCCTCTTTTGGTACACAGATATTATCCTAAGCCACCCTAAAATGTTTACCACCCCATAGAAAAAGTCTGCATATGGAGGTTTCCTCTCAAGAATAACTACTGGGATAGGGAATGCCTGGAGCCAAAATGAAAGTACTCCTTGAATGACCGAATTTACCAATTTAATCCTACCCATATATGAAAGGTTCTTACCATTCCATGCATTAATATAGGCCTTTACGGATTCAAGCAGTGCTGAGAATTGAGCCACTGATACCTTCATAGGTGCCAAAGGAATACCCAAATACCGAAATGGAAATTCACCCATAGGAAACTCTACCAATTGCAAGATTTCCTCGCTATCTTGTCCATAAACCCCATCCAAATAGATGCTGGATTTTGAAGAGTTTATCCTCATCCCTACTACCTCTCTCAATTCCCTCAACACATCCACAAGTACATAGATTAAGCTGAAGTCACCTCTAGATAATAACATAAGATCATCAGCAAATGCAAGGTGAGTATTGCCTAATTGCTTACACTCCGGGTGGAAGTTAAAATGGGAATTGGCAGTTCTCGCTTTTAGCGCTCTTGATAAGTATTCCAAACATAGCAGGAAAAGTGTAGGTGACATAGGGTCACCCTATCTCAATCCTCTCCTACCATTGAACATTCTATAAAAATATGCCATTGATCGAAACCGAGAATGAAGTGGTTGTTACACATTCCATAATCCACTACACAAACTTATTAGGGAATCCCGACCCTTTCATCATATCTTCTAGAAATTCCCATGTAACAGTGTCATAAGCTTTTGTGATGTCAATTTTTATCATGCATCGTGGTGAGATGTGTTTTCTAGCATAACCCTGAATAAGTTCCTTTGTTAGAAAGAAATTATCAAGCATATTTCTACCCGGCACAAAAGTCGCTTGAGCTGGGTCTACAATTTTTCCCACAACCATAGCCATACGTTCCATCAATAGAAGTTGTGGTCTTTGGAATAAGAGTGAAGATGGAGTGGTTGATCTGTTTCAGCAATTTGCTAGAAGTAAAAAACTCCTTCATTGCCGCTATTACATTAGGCTCTTCCCTTTCCCACTACTATTTGAAGAAGGCTAAAGTGTAGCCATCTGGCCCCGGGGCTTTATTATCTCCTATGTCAAACATGGCTCTCTTAATTTCCTCATCATAGATTGAAGCATCCAATATTCCCTGTGCTTGCTCATCCAAGACCATTCGACTCCTGACAACATCAACATCTAGACTGTGTAGAGGTGCTACTGTACCTAGGTGGTCTTAGTAAAATTTCAAACAGCAGCTGACCACTTCTTCCATTGAGGTAGTTGCATTTCCATCTTTCCTGATGATATGTGCAATTGTGTTCTATTTCCCCCTTTTCCTCACTACTACATGGAAGTGTTTGGTGTTTTTAGCAGCCGCCATAAGGTGTGTGCATTTGGTTTTTTGTTCGAAAAACAATCTTTTGGCTTCCATTAGGAAACCAATATGCTTCCTTTTAGTCTTCACCTCTTGGTTCAATTCAATGTCATCAAGCTTATTTAGGGATTCCTTATCGGTTGATTGAAAGGCCTCTTGTGCATTCCTAACCTTAGCAGAAATATTCCCATATGCCTCGGAGTTCAAAGATTTTAGAGAGTATTTTAGCACCCTTAGCTTCCTACACAAGGCTTATTGGGTTGATCTCTCCACTATCTTCTCCCATCTACTGTCTACAATGTCCTCTATCTGAGGATGTTGCAACCACATATTGAAGAACTTGAAGGTTTCTACCTAACTGTTCCATTCGGTTGATGTCCACAAGTACTAGGCAGTGATTAGATTCTACCCTCATTTCTAGGAAGTGTGCAACGCAATGATACCCCAAAAATTCCATGCTTGGTTTAGGAGTACTCTATCAAGTTTAGCCCATAATAAAATTTTGTTCTAAGTGTAAAACTCCCCTCTACTTGGAGCATCCTCCAACCTTAATATCAATCTGAAATCTAGTAGATCTTTACGTAAGTAGGCTGAAGGGGACTGACATCCTAACCTCTCTCTAGCAGGACAACCACAATTGAAGTCTCCTAATATTATCCAAGGCCTCACTAGATCCGTATTTACTCCCTTTAGTTTCTGCCAAAGCTCATTTCTCTCAGTGACACTATAAAGACCATACAAAAATGAGGCTGGAAAGGTGAACTGTGAAATACTACATTAGATTCTAGCATGAATGTACTAGTCTCCTATCTCCAAAACCTGACATTTATAAAAGTTGGGATCCTATGTAATGCACATTCTGCCTCCAAGGATAGAATTGAAATTATGACAATATTCCCATCCACCAAATCTGTTACTCATCATCTTATTCAAGCTCTCAATAGATAATTTAGTTTCTAGTAAACAAGCAAACTTACTATTGTGTTGTCTGATGAGGATGGCAACACTATGTTATCTCGAGGCCTTATTGAGACCTCAAATATTCCATGAAATTAACTTCATTTTTCAGCTAGGGGTGCCCTTCCTCCCTCCTGTCTTCCTTATATCTTTACTGTTACTCCCACTTGCTTCCTCCCTATTACTACCCACCTGCTTGGTATTCCTTTTCTCCTTACCTGCCTTATTTGTTTGTATAATGACTACCTTTTCCTTGTTTGCATTCCTGTTGTTTTGTACCCTCTGCCATACCCCCTCATTCCCATTTTTGGAGATCATCTGAGGTTGGCCCTTTTGTTCCCTTAATTCAGTGATCTCTTCTCAAATTCCTCTTCCTTCAATATAAGTTTCCTTCAACAGTTGCTAATCACCCTCTTTGGTAGGAATTGCTTCTTGGTTCCCTCCCTCTTGAGCTTCAAATATTTCAGATATACAACCATCCTTTTCCTGATTTGACTGGTTCCTTTCACTTTCTTCCCCACCAGTTTCATTCTCTTTTGTAGTTGTAGTATCCCTTGACTGTTTCTTCTTATTTTTGCTCTTTTTATCAAAGGTGTTATGTCCAAATTTCTTGTAGTGGCAGCAGTAACTTGGGAAGGTCTCATAGAGTACCAATTAAGTGTATCTTAAGCCTACTGGCATTTTCACTTCGAAAGTTGTCACAGATATTTTGGATACATCAACTTCAACTAGTATTCTTGCATAGCCTATTCGAAACTTGTTGTTAGTGATCTTGTCTGTACACAAAGGCTTTCCAATTCTTGAACAAGGCTTAGAGAGCCCTCTTTCATTCCACAATTCCAATGGTACATTTGACAGCTGCACCCATATTGGAACTTCCATGAAGTCTTTGTAGTCAAATGCAAAGCCTTGGTATAGTTTCTTTAGTAGCAAAGTTCTCCCATAAACTACATACGGACCTCCTATCAAAACATTGGTGCGATCCTCTTCTGTATTGAATTGGAATATCATCTAGCCCTAGTTGTGAGGTAGAATTTTTCACTGCACTTTCCATTTCACTAATAGCCCTTCAATAGCCTTCATCCTTGGAAATCTGCCTGTGAAGCATCCCACAAGGCAGTAACCCCATGTCTGCTCAATTTCTGTTACATCTTCATTCTCTATAGTTACCTCATCTTTGACTTGCACGTATTCAAACTGTAGCCCTTGTGTCAACTCTTTGTTGTTCCTGAATAGATTGGCATAAGAAGGTTTAGTGTTGCCTTCATCAGTCTTGTCTGAAGTTAGTTTAGGCATTCTGTCTCGGGCCGGACGGAGATTGGCCCTCGAGTGTAAAGGCAGAAGGGAGCTTGGCTACATTAGTTCAGGCATTTTGTGGAGCACCTTCGGGGTAGGTTCCTCATCCTCTGATTCCGATGCTTCTGTGGTTTCATTCTTCCCATCCGACTCCTCATCAGCTATGGATGCTTCCACATCCCCTAGCTCTTTAATACACAACACCCTAGTACTCACATTTTTTGTTTCATTATGTAGCTAAGCTTCCCTATTCTCGAAACCTGAATGCTCTTGACTTTCCCTCTTTTCCCAGTTTCCCCTCGCTTCTTCCTATCGACAAACACCAGCACTGGACTTATCCACGGCTTTTATTTTAAGTTGAGTATTTTATTCACCAACATGGTGCACTCCCACAATTTTCCTTCTCTCTTAGTTATTTTCCCTCATCCTTACATATCCCTGAGGCCTACTTTTTTGTGCTTCTCTTGTCACACCCTCCTTTACTCTCGAGGCCAAATACGAAACATTGCTATCACCTGCATTGCTTTGCGTATTAGCTATTGTCATCAAAGGAAGGTTCATCGCACTTACCTCTTACGCTTCCTCCTCGTCATTGCCTTGATTTCCCATAGGTTGCCTTCGAGGATCCTCTGCCTGTAAACTCATAACACAGTCGACTGTTATATCTCTCCCTTTATATGGTGTTTTCTTTTTCTTTCCCATGCTTCAGATCCAAGGAGCCTGGCAGGGATTTACCCTAAATGGATCTTTTTGTGGCACACACTAATTCAACACTGAATCGAGCCAAGGAGAAAAGCGTTGTTTGTTGTAAGGTGTGCGATGCCTTAGTGAAAAATCACCAAGGGTGAGAGCACTCACGTCTGCATTACTTTCTGATAGCTCTTTCTTTTTTTTGGATGCAATGTAAATAGTATATTGCACAAAATGTTACGTACATGGATCTTTGGGGTATACCCCGATCCTCTGTATGATCCCAAAAACCTGTATCAATTATAGCTATTTCCCTTATACATCCACAGCAATAGTTACCAGGGTCCCCAATACAACTAAAAAAAGAGGCTAGAACTAAAAGGACTTGGAAAAAATCCACCTAAAGGTACATTAAATCCCCCAATATAACCAGTATAAGCAAAAGTACCCCAAAAACTCTCATTTCCCCAATACAATCGAAGGGAGGCTAGAGCAAAAGGAAGGAATAGCTAGCAACTTCACCGAATACCCCCAACACTCATCTAGAGCAGCCACCACACATGGATCTTTGGGGCATACCCCGATTGGCTATAGAATCCCAAAAGCTTACTCAATGATAGCCATTTCCCCAATACATCCAAAGAACTAGTTACCATGTTAAACAATACAACTGAAAACAATGGCTAGAATACATGAATAGCATCAGCCTACAAATACATCATTTCCCCAATATAATCAGTAAAGTATAATTATATCCCTCATGACCCCAATACAACCGAATGAAGACTAAGAGTAAAAGTAAGGAAGCTAGCAGCTAGCTAGCAACTATATAAACCTTCATCGGATGCTCCAACATTCCTTTGAAGTAGCAGCCACAATAGGCAGCAAATCTCCCAAAACATCCAGTAGGATGCTGGAAGCCAAGTTATACTAAGATCACTAATACATCCGAACTGGCATGAGTGTACAAGTAATGGGCCAAAAGTCAGAAACTTTTAGTGTAGTCTTGGTTTTGGGAATAAGGGTGATGATGGTGTGGTTAAGTTGTTTTAATAGTCGCCCATTCTCAAAGAATTCATGTACTGCGACCCTAACATCACATCCAACCTACTCCCATTGATGTTTGAAGAAGGCTGCAGTATACTCATCTGCCCCTAGTGCTTTCTCATTCCCAATATCAAACATAGATCGTCGGATGTCCACATCGGTAATTGGTGCAAGCAACCTATCGCACATCTCCAGAGTGATAACTACACCATTTTGGACAATTAGGGGGTCCACCCTTTCCCGTGTGCTTGAGGAACCAAGGAGCTCCTTGTAATAGGTGACTAGGTAAGTAGCAACTTCCTCCATTAAGGTGGTTTCAGAATCATCAGCTTTAAGGAGGTGAGTAATTTCATTCATTCTGTTCCTTTTCCTTACCATAGTCGAGAAATACCTAGTATTTCTGTTAGCATCCATCAGGTGTCGGCACTTAGCTTTTTGTTGAAAAAATATTCGCTTAGCCTCTTACATAAACAGAGCATGTTTATATTTGGAATTCAGCAGATCTGTTAGGTGCGAATCCGTAGGATTATTAAGGGAATCTTGGTAGGCCAGCTGAAAGTCCTCCTGTGCTTCCTTTACCTTGTGCATAATGTGCCCATAGGCTTCGTTGTTCAGACCTTTTATGGGATTTTTCAGCGCCTTCAACTTAGAGACTAGGATAAACTGCGCAGTGCCAGCCACAAAAGAGTCCCATATAGAATCAACAATGTCCGAGAAAAGGGGATGATGGAGCCATAGATTGAAGAATTTAAACGGCCTGTTTCCCTGCATCTCCTGTTTACAAAGTTCCACAACAACCGGACAGTGATTCGAATCAATTTTCATAGAAAGAAAGTGAGCCAAGCAGTACCAATCTTTGACTTCCCAAGTATTATTAACAAGCACACGGTCCAGTTTAGCCCATAAATGATTTTTCTGCCACGTGAACATTTCTCCTCTGGAAAGGGCATCTTCAAGGCCTAAAGTCATACAAAACTCCTGTAAATCTTTCATCAAGTAGGCAGTAGGTGTTTTATAACCTATGCGTTCTGTAGCTCTGCGAACTCAGTTGAAATCCCCTATAATCACCGATGGTATCCTGTTGTTGACATTCAGCCCAATTAGTCTATTCCAAAGTTCCCGACGCTTAGTTACACTATATAAGCCATAGATACATGTCACAAAAAATTCTCTCTTGGTAATAATATGAAGTAATCGATAATGAATGTATTGCTCACCAATCTCCCATACCCGACAAGAGCAGAATTCAGGTTGCTTAATTGAAAATTATGGTCGAATACCCATCTTGGAAAGCAACTACGAACTAGCTGCTTTAATCTTTCCTTGGTAAGTTTAGTTTCTAACAGATATAAGAATTTACAATGGTGTTGTCGAGCAATAGTGACAACACTGCTTTGTCTCGAGGTCATACTGAGACCTTGGACATTCCAACTAAGCAAATTCATTTCTGCAGGTGGGAGGGCCTTGCCCCGCCAGGTTTACTTGAAGATCCAACAATGTCCCTGGTACGCCCATCCGAACCACCCCTTGAACTATTCTGCCCCTTCTCCCCTGCTTGTATCTTGGGTTTAGCAACAAGGATAGCTTTTCCTTTGTTTGTGGTTTTGGTCTGAAGAGCCTGCTCTCCATCTGCCCCTTTAACTATAGTTATTTCTTTCCCACTATGGTTGGTTGGAATGACAGTCCCTGATACACTAGGCCTGTTCGAAGCAGTGATCTTTGCAGGTTTACTATTTTGGGCAGTTTTTGCGATTTTAGAGGCTAAAGTAGCACCCATTTGTCGACCCCTAACATCTGAATCTGAGTTTGTTGCAGGTTGTTCCAAACTGCTTGCCTCCCCTTTGCCACTCTCCATATTGGAATCAGCCATAATTTTAGTTTTTTCTGCTTGTGTACCCCCTTCTTTCGACACCCATTTCTGTACCTTAGGCAAGGATTTTGTGCATGTAAAAATATTATGCCCAAACAATTTACAAGAACAGCAATAATGCTGATAAGTTTCATAGACAACTGATTGAGTAAATCGAGTTCCTTTAGGCAAGTTTACATCAAAACTGGTTAATGGCTTTTTGGAAACATCCACTTCGACGAGAAGGCGTGCATACCCAATTCTGGACCGTAAGTTGGTAACTTGATCTGTACAAATAGGCTTCCCGACCATGGAACAAATTTGGAAAGGCTCTTGGTTGTCCATAAATCCAGCGGCACATTCGGGAGTTTGATCTAAATTGGCACCTCCATAAAATCCCAGAAATTGAATGCAAAGCTAGGCAAAAGTTTCTTTAGCATCAAGATTTTTCCAGACAACATGTACGAACCCCCTGCTAATACACTATTTTGGTCCTCCTTCGATTCAAAACGAAACATAAGCCAGCCACCCTCAAAAGGGATTAATTTGCACTCCACACCCCATTGAGTGATGAGTCCTTCTAAGACTTTCATGCTCGGAAAACAACCAGTAAAAACTCCCACCAAACAAAAGCCCCATTCCCTCTCAGGCTCCAATCTATCATCATCCAAGATAATTACTTCATTCGCCACAAAAATTTGTTCAAGATGAATCCCCTGAGTTCTATCATGATTTTGTCGAAAGAGACTAGAAAAAGATGGTTTACTTAGAGCACCATCTGTATTGCCAGGAGGACTAGCCGTCTTATGTGTTGAATCATTGGCCACCACGGTCCCATTCTATAGAGCAGAAGCTGGTTGGGGCATTTTATCAAGCACCTAGTCTGCAATCTATTATGTTCTTGATTCTTCAGAATCTGAAGTGTTTTCACTTCCCAAATCAATCTCATCTCCATCAGAGGAGGTTTCAGCATCACACAAATCTTCATTAATAATCTCATTCACAATACCCTTTCCAGATTTCAATGTCGCGCCAGATTTCTGCACTGGTGACAGTCGAGCTGGTTGGTGCTGTTTGGAGGGTTTATTGCCAGCATTGGGAACTTTTAAATTTTCTTTCATAGCTGTCGACTCCACGTTGGTAGATCCCACACTAGTTTTTTGACTAGTAGGAGCAAGTAAAGAACTCACTTCATCCACATGGTCAGCCTTAGCACCTGTATTCGAAGGTACCAGTGGTGGTTTTTTCACACCATCGGTAAGGACCCCTAGGCGCTCCTCTGAGGAGTTACTGCCTTTAGGTTTTTTTCTTCCCATGTCTCAGTACCAAAATAGGGAGAAATAAAGAATCGAGTATATCGCACACCATACAAGATCGAGACTCTGATTTAGGGCATTCAGAAAAATATACCATACACAGAACCGTAGTCATACCCTTGTGAAAACACAAGAGTAATAAGAGGACAATGTAGAAATTAGCTGCAGTAGTCGAAGGGACGAAACTTGGATGGGAATCGCAAGGTGAGGCACTCATGGAACGTCTCTCACTTACTTACTAATTGACTGATAGCTTTTTCTTCACTGATAGCTCTTCTTTTTTTTTTGATAAATTGTAAATTATATTTATCAAAAAGATATATACATCATCCCAATCATTGCAAACTGTAACAAAATAAACCCACTAATTCCCCTTACACCCAAGGTGAGGTTAACAGCCCTCAATTGGCCTAACACATCTGAAGAAACACTAGGGACAAAAGTGAAATAAAAGTTATCACCAGCTAAAGCTTGTTCTATCCAGGCAGAATACGTCGCCAAGGTGTAGGAATGGGGGCCTTCTACGTGTGGCCCGTAACCCTACCCTTGGACTTTCAGCAGCAGTCGGGTCAAGATGACAGGGGCATGGACGCCACATGCAAAGAACGTCTACAACCAAAGGAATCAAGCATGAAGTAGCCTTAGGGACCCCCTCGCCACAACTAACAAGGAAGGGACCTCCTATCCAGTAGTCTGGGCTGCAAAGAGAAGTAGCTTCAAAAAGAACAAATCAGGTTCAACAGTCACAGTAGCAACAAATTAAGATAAAAAAGGGATTAACTTCAGTGGATACAATTTATAAAGTAACTTGTACATTATAGTTTTGATTTTGGCAGCCACATCAGCTTGTGCGTAGACGGCAGCATCCAGTTGTACTGCATTACGAGTCTTTCAAATAATATATAAGGTGCATAGGAGCCCTAGTTGTGTAGCTTTACAATGAATAAGAGCTCCATTATACTCCAGTCGAATCCACTTGATGGCACGCAGAAGGGAAGATAGCTCTCTTGCAATGGCCAACCAACCTTGGATCGCTGTCCATACATCTTTAGTAAAAGAACAGTTGAAGAAGAGATGAGTCACTGACTCAAGTTCAGTGCCACACAGAACACAAGTTCTATCCAACTCTAAGAACAAAAGATTATCTTTAGTGGGCAGTCTATGGGATGACAAAGTTCCATTCACACAGTTGAGCTGTAGCACCTCTACTGCCGTAAGGATGCTACCCATTTTACTGACCAAAGTATCCCGTATTGAAGCTAATTTTTTGACCAAGGGGGAGTCATGAGGGTGGGGCTGCCATTCCCATATAGATACTCCCCTTAAATAAATGGCATGAACCTAGCGAACCCACAAAGAGTCCGCTTCTGCATGTATATTCCAATGGACTTTCATCAATAAAGCGAAATTCTAGACCTTACATTGTTTTAACCCCAATACTCCCTCCTCTCGAGGTAGACACATGCTATCCCACGCCACTTTGAAATGCCTACCACCCCACAAGAATAGCCGACAAAGGGAAGTGATCTTGTCAATGATGACTATTGGAATGAGGAAGGCTTGAAACCAGAAGGAGAGTACACCTTGAATAACTGAGTTAATCAATTCACACCTCCTGGCATAGGACAAACTCTTACCATTCCATGTGTGAATAAGTTTTCCACCAATTCCAACAGTACCGAGTATTGAGCAACTGAAATTTTCATTAGGGCTAAAGGCACCCCAAGATATCGGACAGGAAAGTTTCCAAGTGGAAACTCCACGGATTGTAGAATAAGTTCTCGCTCCCAACCCCATACTCCTCCAAGATAAATGCTAGACTTGGTAGTGTTAACATGCAACCCAACCACTTCCCAGAGCTCCCTTAAACTGTCCACTAAGACCCGTATAGAAGTGGCGTCTCCTATGGAAAATAGCATAAGGTCATCGGCGAAAGTGAAATGAGTAATAGCAAGCTGCTAGCATTTCGGGTGATCATGGAATGAGGAGCTAGCTGTGCTCTTCTTTAGAACACGAGAAAGGTATTCTAAACAGAGCAGGAAAAGAATGGGAGACATCGGGTCGCCTTGATGTAGTCCATGCCTCCCTTTAAACATACCGTGTAGGTTGCCATTAATCATGATCGAAAAAGAGGTTGAGGAAACACACTCCATAATCCAAGTAATGAATTGTTCGGGGAAGCCCAATCCATGCAGCATTTCAGCCAAAAAAATCCCAAGAAACCGTATCATAGGCCTTGGTGATGTTAATTTTCAGCATCCACTGTGGAGAGATGCGTTTGCGACTATAACCTCGAACAAGTTCCTGTGTTAAAAAGACATTGTCCAACATATTCCTACCCGGTATGAAGGCTGCTTGAGCTTGATCTACTAGCTGGCCCACTACCGAAGATAATCTCGCCGCCAGAATCTTGGTGATGATTTTGTACACAATATTGAGGCAAGCTATCAGCCTAAAATCAGTCACTCGTGATGAAAAGCTTGTTTTAGGAATAAGGGTAAGAACTATATGGTTAAGTTGCTTAAGCAATCTTCCAATCATAAAAAAATATTGGACTGCCTGCACAACATCCTGCCCAACCTGATTCCACTATTTTTTGAAGAAAGCAGTAGTGTACCGATCTAGGCCTGGGGCTTTGTTGTCTCCAATATCAAAGAAGGCCTATTTAATTTTTGCAGTAGTAATAGGAGCAACTACGTTTTCGTGCTCGTTAGGGGCTAGTAGTGCACCATGTCGAAGCACCTGCTCATCCTCCCTCCTTCTAAGGCCAGAGGTGCCCAAAAGGTTCATGAAGTAAGCTAGAATACGATCTTTCACTTCGTACATTGACGAAGTTTCAGACCCATCCTTTGTAATAAGGTGAGTAATAACATTTGTTTTAGCTTTCTTTCGGACAATAGAGTGAAAGTAGCTAGTACTCCGATCAGTCTCCATTAAGTGATTACACTTCGCCTTTTGTTGGAAGAACATTCTTTCTGTATCTTGAAGGAAAGTCATTTGCTTCCGTTTAAGATTAATCAAAATTTTCAAATCCTCATTATTAGGGAAGTGAAGAAGATCCTGAATCGGCCTTTTGAAAATCTTCTTGTGCCGATTTCACTTTATTCGTAATATGGCCGAAAGCTTCTCTGTTCAAGGCTGTCAATGGTGCTTTAAGAGCTTTCAGCTTGGCACAAAGAGAGAATTAAGCTATAGTAGCCACGTCTATCTCCCATGTAGCAGCAACATTCTCTTGAAAAAGGGGGTGAGTAGTCTACATATTAAAAAATTTGAAAGGCTTATTACTGTGCAATTGCTAGTGTTGGAAATCAATAATCATGGGGCAGTGGTCCGAATCAGCCATCATAGGCAGGAAAGTAACCGAGCAATGTAAATCCTGTGCACCCCAAGCTGGATTAATCATTGCGCAGTCTAATTTAGCCAACCAATGATTTTTTTGCCAAGTGAAAAATTCCCCTTTATAAGGAGCGTCTTCTAAACCAAGAGTCATCTGAAATTCTTGGAGATCTTTTAGTAAGTAGGCAGAAGGGGGTTGGCTGCCTCGCCTTTCACTGGCTAGGCACACACAGTTCAAATCGTCTATAATAAGCCATGGAGTCTGCTTGTCCACATTCATCCCCAAAAGAGTTTGCCATAGCTCCCTTCTTTGGGTAACCTTATATAAGCCATAAACATAGGTAACTAGAAAAAATTCCTTAGTTGTATTGTTGCGGATATTACCATGGATAAATTGCTCCCCTTCAGCTAAGACATTGCATGCGTAATATAGGGGATCCTAAGCCACAACCATACTCCCCCCACCCCCTAAAATGTGGTCAAAATTATGCGTGAAGGTCCAACCAAAAAATCTATTTCGCATAAAATTCTTCAGTCCCCTAATGTCAAGTTTGGTTTCCAATAAACACATAAATTGACAATTGTGTTGCTTGGTTAAAAGGCTAACACTGTGCTATCTCGAGGGTTTATTCAGCCCTCAGACATTCTAGCTTAGGAAAGTCATTTTGATAATGAGGAAGGTTCTACCCTTCCCTCATTCCTGCAATCATTTGCACTGCCATCAGCCCTCTCTACATAATTCGACTTTAAGGAAGTTCTGTCAGGTATTCTACAGTTTGCCCCAACCATACCTTTAATAGTGGGTTGATCCTTTTGCCCTCTAAGATGGTCAGCACCCTTATTACCCTTCATAGCTTTGCAGTTCAAAGGATCACTAGGTTCCCCCTCTATTATCTGTGAACCATTAGTGGTGTCATTGGCTTGAGAACCCTACATTGGAGTGGTCCTCGAAGAAGACTGAGTTACCCTACGGGTTACAAGACACTCGTTTGTAGGGGGTCTTGGCTCTCTATGTTTGGTTGCCCTCTTTGCGAAACATCACCCTCAGAACTGCCCAACCTGACTATTGAGTGGACTATATCAAGTGTCTGCAAAGTGGATCGGTTGGCCCTCTTGTGTGTTGAAATTTGTTCTGCGGATTGGTTCTTACGGTTCTGTGCCTGCCTTAGGACCCCTGTGGTATGCCCAGACCCCTCTTGGCGACCATCTTCAATAGGAGACCCTGCAGGCTTCTTCAGTACCCGACTGCCATGAAGTTTACAATCCGATGGGAGGTGACCAAGTCTATTGCAAGTACCATAAAAGGGTGGAAAGGATTCATACAACACCAGCTAGGTATAACCTGGTCCCTTCGGCAATTGAACCTGAAAGCTGGTTAGTGGCGACTTGGACACATCCACCTCAACTAGTAATCTTACATAACCAATTTTGAAACTTTGACCCGTAATTTGATAAGTGCAAATCGGTTTTCCTACCTGAGACCCAAGTTTCGAAAGAGCTTCCTCATGCCAGAAATCCAATGGAATATTGGGTAGTTTTATCAATATAGGAATTTTTGTAAATTCATCATTGTTGAAAGCAAAACCTTTGTTCAATAGCTTAAGCATCAAGGTTTTCCCATAGAGGGCGTATGGACCACCCATCAGGATACTAGTACGATCTTCTTCACTATCAAAGCAAAAAACAAGCCAACCCTGAACATAAGGGAGTAACCGACACTTCACACCCCGCTGTGCAGTCAGCCCCTCAACTGCTTTCATACTTGGGAAGCGTCCAGTGAAACGACCAACCAAGCAGAATCCCCAAGCCTCCTCAATCGATCAAAAATCATCAGGAGTCATTGTAACATCTTCAACTTGTTTGTGAGCCAGCTGAAGCCCTTTAGTCAGAACTCGATTGTTTTTAAATAGATTGGCGAAAGAGGGTTTGGAAGTTTTCGCATCTGCAGAAGATGGCTTAGGCTTTTTGTCAAGCATCTGGTGGGGGGTCTCTTGCTGTGAACAACTAGAGCTACCCGAGGAAGAAGAAGCCTCACTCCCCTCACTATCATCATCAGAAATATCATTTCCTGTGGATGCTACATCATCCCCCAGGTCTTCAGTGTTAGGAGACACCACTGACCCTTTAGGTTTTGCAGAACCCTTAGTCCCTTCATCGACTAAGGTTTTGGATGGAGATTGGAGCCCTAAAATAATCTCAGCAGTAATATCCTTACCACGTTGTTTGTTCCTACCCATCTTACCTTAGCTGGTGGCCGATGGAAGGCCCTGACCCAAGGTCAGCCAAAAGGATGGTCCTTGCTAGTGGCGCACCAACCACGAACAACACCACAACCCTATAATCCACCAACACCAGGGATCGAGTGTGGAGAGCATACAGTAGAACCACTAGCAGGCAAAAATCACCAAAATACACAATCGGGTAGCGCTATCGCAAATGCGCAACCTTGAAAGGAGAACTATCGACTATAGGTTCACACAAAACTAGGGTAGGAAACACTATAGAACTACAGCCAAGCGAGATCATGAACACACAACGGAAAGAAGAACCACGAAGGAGCAGGAAGGTGGATGAAACCAAGGGGGGAAATCCCTAGTGAGAGAAACTCTCCAACGCCCACTACTACTGATAGCCCTTTCTTGTCCCATTAAGGTGGAATCAGCCACCCCAGCTGCCCCCACACCCGGGCCCAACCAGATTGTGAGGGGTTAAACTTATTGGGCCCCAAATTTTTCTAAGTGATGTTATTTAAGCATGAATTGTGTTAATTATGTGTTTATGGCTTAGTTTGATTGAATTGGGAGTATTATTGCATAAATAAGGTTTTGTTGAGTTTAATGTGGTTTGAATGAGGATTTAAAGAGTAATAACGTTTGAGGGTATTTTGGGAAGATTACTTGAGTTGGAGTGGTTTAGGCTTTGTATAGGAGG
>JAOSBK010000007.1:24864419-24881597 GCA_027568895.1 Erythroxylum shatona
CTTTGACTGATCATAACTTTCACTCCCGATATCAAAAAATTGCAAACTTTATGGCTACAGAAAGCTCTTAACATAATTTACAAGTTTCATGTAGATCATTTTATCAAATTTTGCCTAAATCAAAGTCAACCCTCAAGGGCCAAAAAGTCAACTTTTTACAATTTTTCATATTCTTACTCTTTTTCTCTTTACTTCTTGTTTTTCAACTCTATTTCAATCAACTTATTCACTTTTAAATATTTCTAATTTTTACTCAAAAATCGGGGTCCAACAGTATCCATCAAGGGGTTCGACCCTTCAGCAGGGGGAGGGCCAGTCTTTGGCTTGAATTTCCGTTTACACGTAAAGGGGGAGTGACCAAATGGCTGACAATGACAACAGAAAGCCGGATAAGTTTCAAAGTGCACAGCCTGATGGATGGTTGTCCGGATGGGGAGTTGAAGATCAAAGTGGGTTACGGGGGGTTTTGAAACATCAACCTCAACGAGGAGGCGGGCAAACCCAAGCCGAGCCTTCGTACGAGTGACATGATCCGTGCAGAGGGGGAACCAATCCGGGAACCAATCTTAGAAAGACCACGTTCTGTCCAAGCATCCAAGGGGAGATTCGGCAGCTGAACCCAAATGGGAACATGCATAAATTCCCGGCAGTTGAAGGCAAACCCAGGGGTGAGTGTCTTCAGCAATAGAGTTTTACCAAACAAAACGTAAGGCCCACCAGCAAGCACGCTCAAACGATCCGCTTCCGACTGAAATTGGAAAATCAACCAGCCATTACTATGGGGAAGAAGCTGGCATTTCACCGCCCAAGTGGCCATCAATTTCTCAACGGTTTTCATCCTCGGGAACTTACCCGTGAAACATCCCACCAGACAGAAACCCCATTCCTCCACAATATTCAGAACATCTTCATGAGCCAAGGTGACAGTATCAGCAACCTCCATACGTTCCAATTTCAGACCTTTATCAAGGTCTTGATTATGGCGAAAGAGGCTAGCAAAAGAGGGCTTAGCAGGGGCAGGAGGAGTCCCATCCTTTGGGGAAGACTCTAATGTCGAAGGCACAGCCCCCCCGACGCCTCAGAGTCCCCATTCAAAGTAGAATCGCCGGCAACCTCTGTGTCAACCGTTTGACTAGAATCTTTGCTCCCCGATTCAATATCCACGTCAGCCGTAGACATTGCCTCCATCCCTGCCTGAAGGGAGCCAGTCAAACAAAGAGGGAGAGAAGACGTACCTGAAGCACTAGCCGGAGGCACAGAGCCACTGAAATCTTCATCGCGCGCCTGCCGTTTAGGCGGGGACTGAAAACACTCGATAGTGATATCCTGACCCTTAGATTTTTTTCGGGCCATCAAAAGACAGGGAAAACCCCAGGGAGGGACGCCACTAGGCAGTCCAGACACAAGCGGACGGAGGAGGACCATCGCGCCGAGAAGGGTGGGCGGGACACCAGCACTCGGCCAAAAACAACAGAGAAGACACCAAGAAATTCCCGCTATAAGACCAAATTTGAAATTTGAAAACCCAAAGCTCACAAGCCAGAACCAATCGGGGACGCAACACAAGGGAAGAAGGAAAGAGCAGGAACGAAAACAACGCCATAGGCCAAATCAGGTTCGGAAGCTAGGAGACAGAAATCGCCTAGAGAGAGACACTCTCATCCGAACCCACTACGCACAAGCTCTTTCTTGATTCTATGGGTGGTGGTGCATGGCCGTACTGATAGCTCTTTTTTTATTCTATGGGAGGTAGTGTATGGCTGTTACAATGACTTTAACTAGATCAGTGAATGCAGAGGTGTCGACATTACATTCTTCCAAGAGAATAGTAGAAAAATAAAAAGCTTAAGTCACTTGCTATGGTTAAATGAATAATTACAATAAAAGTTGATAACTATGTGATTGCCTTTTTTTATCAAACAACTGCAAGCAAATGTAGGTGTCTAGCCTCTTTACCCCCTTTTGATGTTAAAAGAATTATATATTTCGTGTCTGAGAAATCATTTCCGCAAAGGTTTTTGGTTTAGATAATCTTCTGACAGAGTTATGATGCCTTCATGGAAGAAGAACACAGACTAAGTTCTAGATTGCCTGCCACACGAGCTCTTAACTATTATGGGCCATGGATGAAGCAACCTAAAAGCGGAGAGAATGAATTAACGAATTTGAATAAGCATTCTGCATGCATAACTAGGCAACTATACAACACATGATGCTACGACTACAAAAATTCTATTCCTATTTCCTCTATTCTAATTCCTGTAGACAATCAACACCAGTGAAGTATCTGCATCATCCCACGTTCCCAGTATTCATCAGGTCAACAAACTTGTGATCCTCGATAAATTGTCATCTCATGTTGCAACAATGGGGCTTTCCCGACTGTTGCAATCTATCCCAAAGGCATGTCATCTGCCTTGGAGATTGGTAATGTGCTGTATAATAATCCTCAATGCATCCAAACTGACAGAACTTCAAGCTATGTACATATTGCACAGGTTTTGAACTGTTAAACTGCTCCACCCACATTCCCATACTCACATCTTCCATCTTGAACAACTGCACAAAGGATAATATCCATCCAACGATGGCAAAGAAGAAAAATAGAAGTTAAAAAAAATACTCTATAGGCTACAATTCTTCATCTATGAAATCAAATAATTGTAGCAACTGCAGATAACTTACCCTTAGTTTATGTCTCTCGAACTCAGAAACAATGAAACGTGCAATATCTGATGATAAAATGTAGCCTGGTCCATTTGCATAGGGTGGATAAACTTCTTCTGGCCACTCCTGAAACCACCACCAAATAGAAATAATGGGAAGACAATGTCAATAGAGCAAACTGAGCAATGAAATCAGGAAGCTCACTCTAAACTCAACTAGGCAAAACAGGAAATCAACCAAACATGCAATAAATAGCAGAGGTACCATAACTACTGGTTCTATTTTAAAACCAGATCTATCATACAGGTTCTTATCAACAAATACTAGACAAATCAAAATGTCAAAAAATCACCAGAAATAGGAAAGATAAAGGAGCCATGCTGTCCTTTCTTTACCAAGTAAAGACTTGATCAAGAAAGGACCACCATAAAGTATAATCTTGTTCACTCCCCAAAAGAAAGAATCAACTAGATTTCAGTTATGACAGAAGCTGCTGTGGAAGAAAGAGGTGGCAGAGCATTGAAGTTACAGAACATGGCATGATCCTGAAGCTTTGCACATCTATTACAAAGAGGAGATGCAGCCACCTCCATTTTCAGGTTAGAGTCTTGACATCAAAATTATGGGACAGATTTATAAAATGTCTCCTTAAAGACCTAATTGGGAAGCAGTTTAATAGAACTAAAGGTTGAGTAATTAGAGATATCAAACCTACCTCATATGTCACAGCCCATTTGCCATGTCGCAAAACTTTAAAGTAGTAATTTATATTCCCAATGTATAAGTTTCTTCCCCTTGGAACTTTTCTTGCTTCATTGATGACTGCATCCACTCTTATAAATGTGTCATCGTCACCCTTCATAATGTACTTCGCACGAGCTGTGCGGACCTGAGAACAAAATAAGACAATGCAATTCGAATTATCACAAGAAGCAACAAGCAGATTAATAACTTTCTTCATGCCTGTATGGTTTTTTCTCACTCACCCCATATTCACAGATGGCAACTGTTTTTAACACCACTAGGTCATAGTTATCCATGTAAGGCACTATAACGATATCCCCAAAAAATTCTGCCTCTTTCTTCAACTCAAAATTCACTTCTTTCCGAGGATGCTGTCCGAAGATCAACAAGAAGAGTTAAGTCTCCATCAAATCAAAGTCATCATATTAAGGACTAATCATTAAAGGTGCAGGTGCGAACAATCTTCACATACCAGTGCCACAAAGAAGCGGGCCACTACATTTGAAGATTTAATGAGACTATGCTGCATCCAGGACTTCCTTATAGCCATCCGCTCAGCAAAATGGTTACCTGCGGAAAGAACACCAATGAAAACTTCATTGGATCCCTGAGGAAGCGGTGGGGCTCTCCATCTGTTAGACATCTCTAGATGCCTCTGAGGAGCAAAACTAGGATGAGTTGAGGGCAATGAAGCAGCAAATATAGACAGGATATCAATGTCCCCGTTCACAGTAAGTCCAGTGGCATCCTCAAGAGTAAATCCCTGCCACCAATACCAAAGAGTATAAAGAACTATCCGCGTTGACGCTGACATTTAAGTTGTGTAGGGTAATACTCACAGTGCGATAGGGAAAAGAAGTGACATGCCTCCCATCCACATTAACATGGAAACCCTCCAAACCAGCACTAAGAGTTAGAACAAACAACTTCTCCTCTGTAAATGGGAATGGCCAGTCAAAAGCCACCCTTTTCGGTCGGCCAATAAGCCTTTTTAACCACCAAGTTGCCTTTGACTCCTCTAAGCGATTGTCATCGTCACGGATCCACTTTTCACACTTCACATGATTGTCAACTGTAGCCAGTACGAAGGATTAGCAATTAGGTAGAAAGACAACCAGAACAGGTAAGCCAGTTTCTCTTTCATTATTTGTTACTTTGCTAAGAAAGACAATTTCTTTAAAACATTATGAGCTCCGCAATAAGAATCCATAACTACTAATATATACCAAATCCCACTAAGGGAAAAAAAAAAAAAAAAAAAGCATTTATGCACACGGTATCTCAAAAAAAGCAGACGACAATTATCCATCGAACACGAGAACAAAATAAAACTGAACTCACCAGTCTCTTCATTTGCCTTAGACTTCCATCCCTCACATCTCAAAGCAGTTCCCCACTGCATTCTATAACAAGTATTCTGCTCAATCACCGGCTTTCCACTCCAATCGCCTTTCATTCTCGGGTTGAAATGCAAAATCCTTGGTGGGTCTTCGCCTTCCACAGTCTTCAATCCCTGCAACTCCATCATAAACTGTGACACCATCAAAGAATCACCCTCTTGAACCAGTGATATCTTCGGATCACGCTCCGCATGAGCAGCTCTCGGCTTCCCCACCAAGGTTATATGTGAGCCCAAAGTTAGGCCACAAGGTAACTCCATAACTTTCCCTCGCTCGAAGAACTCAGCCCCAGACAGCAAAACCGAATGGGGACAATTTTCTAATTGGTTCTCAGATTTCTTCATGTCCACGTCCTGAACCAAACCCGCTTGAATCTCTTCCCAAACCTTTCTCCCAACCTCCCAAGCAGTTTTTGCATTCTTGTGGAGCTCCAAAGATCCATCTTTTTTATTGGGGTCGAAAGTTTTGATGTCAAAATCCAAATTTGACAAAATGTTATTGGGTTGCTCATCATTTTCTGAGTTGAAGAGCAGGGACTGAGTCGGCTGGGCCAAGTTCTGGGAAACCCATAAAAGTGGACGAGCGGGAGCACCCTTGTCCTGCAAATTCTCTTCGCTTTGAAGTATAAAAGGACGAGTTAAGGGTTCTTGAGACACAGAACCGAAGCTACCATTGAACACAAATGGAATTTCTAAAGTTACCAGAACTACACACAATAACCCAACACCAATCAGGAATTGAATCGATCTTTGCCTGCTCAAAGACAATAACATATCGAATCTATCCAGTTTTGTCTCAGATTTCCTTCTCTTCATTTTTAGAAAAAGAAAAAAGAAATCAAACCCCAGAACCAGAACGAAGATGAAAGATCCAATCTTTTGTCAATCCAGGCTTCAGAAGAAATACGAGAGTGCAATGATGCAAAGGACTAGAAAGAAGAAAATTAAGTCCACAGGAGAGAGGGATGCAAGAGCGATGGGCTTGGAGAGGAAACTGATGGCTTTAAGGGAAGATTTTGGGGATGTCAGTCTTGTTTTTTTTTTCCTCTCTTCCTCTGTCCAATGTAAAAGGTTTCATAATTTTCCGAGAAAGAGAGGGAAAGAGAAACAAAGTGGGACCCACTTTCAAACCGTTGGACACATAATATGTCGATGAAAATTTAAAAAAAAACTAAACAATATTCCCTTGCATTGTGCCATTGTAACATGACGACATCTTTTTAGGCAATTGAATAGACATTTTGTTAACAGATTATATTTTAAAAGAAAATAAAAAATTTAATTAACATGAGTTTAAAATGGCAATTAAAGAGATCCAAATACTTCTCGTCTACCGAAATTAAATATTAGTATTTATAATTGAAGTAGAATAATGAATTACAAAAATAACTCTTTTATGAAATATTTAAAAAATACGTATAATTAATAACTCTTATAAAGCGGAGATACTTGTATTACAAGGTTGAACTAACATATTCTTTTACCTCAAGCATAAGTTAAAATACTATGATTATCTCAGGTTCAACGTTTTAGAGCATCTGTTCAGTACAAAATAACGGCAGCAGGGGATATTTTGAAAGTTAAAAGGACAAGATTATAGATTTAAGACACAATCAAAGTAAAACAGACACTGGCTTGCCTCTATTTTGTCCTTTTCCTATTGTTTTGGAGTTTCGAAAAATCATATCTCCCTCAGCTAAATTCATCAATGCATAACAGCAACGGGAAAGGAACTGTTCTTTGTAGCTCCATTCTTGCCAATCGGCATAACGATAGGGATAAATAAGTATTACGAAGGAAACAGTCAAACGCTTCAGTTCCACAAATCTTGGAATTGGCAAGGTCATGTACTGTGTTGATGTAGCCATCATATAAGTATGATATTAACTTAAGTAGTAGTGGCATATTATTAGGGATATGTCTTGTATAACAATAACAGATATTTAGACATATGTACAGCCAAAAAATCGTATATAAATTCTCATTCATGACAGAGTTCAAATACGCTTAAGTATATAGCTACTTTTTCTCAAGTTCCTTTATGTCAAGCCTGCTTTTGTGAAAAAAGATAAGACTTTTATTCTTTTGGTTCTTAATTTTTTTAGATAATTTATTCTCTTTAATAATGTTTGTTATATGCCAATCGGTAAAGTTGTTCATTTATGACTATAAATTACATGTTCAAATTACGGAAACAACTTCTTTATAAAAAAACAAAAAAAAAATTGTATATTATAACCCCTTTCAGACCCTCGCAAAGCGAAGAGACTTGTGTATTAGGTATATTGACTTTTATTCTCTTTAATAGTGTTTGTTATACACCAAACTCTTTTAGTCCTTAAGATAATCACAACGATGTAAACCCCATCTCCTAACTCTTTTGTATACACTAAGGCTATGTTTGATTAGACGTAAAGTTTTTAATAGAACATAATGGAATGAAATAGAATGTTTATAATGGAATGAAATGTAAATGAATGTAATATTTAAAAAAAATGTTGTTTGGAAAAGATGGAAGGGTTCATAATGTAATATAGTAAAATATTATTTATCATTTCACATTTCATCCTAAACTCCCCAATCAGAGATAACTTATTTTTACTGTTTAAGATAGAATATGATATAATATGAAACTCTTCCCTTCCATCCTATTCCATTTCATTTTATTATAAACCCTTCTCCCAAATGATGAAATAATATTACATTCCATTTTATTCCATTGATAACTATCGAATTAAACATAGCCTAACACATGGACCTAGAACTTCCAACATTTAGTTATAAAACTCTTGTTGTCTAGAGGTAGAAGAAAATTGAAACGATGTTTTTTTAGAAATTAAAAATAAGTTAATGAATAAAGTAGAGTAGAGTACAAAACTACTAGAGGAAGAGCTCTCCAGTAGTTAAGAAGCACGATAAAGATATTATATAAAAGTAAGTGATAATACGATCTCGTTTAGATATATTGACTAAGCATCGCATAAAAACGACATATGCTATTGACTTATTCCGAATTAGTAATCAAATCCACCCACATCCTCTGAACTTCCTGAAATGTTCCAAATTAGTGTCGGTGCTTCTATCAATCTGCGATACAAATCATGATCGTTTGGTAAGAATCTTCATTGTCATCGTGTCGAAAGTTCATCCAAAGATTATTATATTACCTATCTTCCCTTATACTTGCAATGAAGATGGAGATCTTGAACCGTTGGTACGCTACTGGCTCTCATTACGACTTGCGATATCTGATTTCCTCATGTAAGATCTGACTTTCAATCTTTGTCTAGTAGTTTGTTTCCATTTTCCATCAAGTATATTGTTCTCTCTCTTTCTGCATGATAGTTAGTAGCACTAAATCAGTTGAATGCTCCTTGTTCTGGAACTTTCAATGATTTCTTTCTTTCCATATCTCTTGGGTAGATATGGCAAGAGATAGAACCATCCTCTTCCATAGTGGAGAGGAACCTTGCGCTTCTGCTAGAATCTTAGCAACCTCAATGAGTGAATTTGATGTCCTATGCCAAGAAAGGCAATTTCTGATCCTGTTCTAGATGAAACTGGAAAAAGGGCATAGGAAGAGTAGGTCGTCCCTAGTTTCAATACCTCTTCCACACAGACAGCAATTTTGGTCTAAATTCTGGATAAATTGGAGTCAGTCCGTTGTTGCTACCCTATTCCTTACCACTAGCGATAAGGAAAGCAGAACTAGGCCTGAGAATATTACACCAGATAACTTTGGCCCAAGGATCATCTTGATCAGAGTGGTAGAGCCATTTCCCTGTAGATTTTGCTATAAAAAGTTTCAATAGAAGATTCTTTCTATAGAAAACAATCCTATAAGTTAGGCTCAGAAGGCTATGGAGGTCTCAGATGACTAATTGAATTAGGAAATTGTATCCATTCATTATGATTTATAAAACTAGCTACTTTTATAACATCCCGTCCCCATAGTGAGGATTAGAACCCTAAAATATGGTACATGAAAGATCAATGAGAGATTTAGAAAAATGCATCTCATGCTTAGGCATAATGTTAGCATACAGGCAGGTGAATTTGAATTTTTGAACACATGAAAATAATTGTACATGCACCCATTAACATTCCGAGTACAATTGAATTGTAATGTGATATTGTTGAGAATTATAGTTTCAGTGATGAATAATTTAGATGGTGGATTTGAGAATTAGGAATTGTTTACAACTGTATTAAATGGATTCTGGATTGTGATCTATAAAAATTTACGTAAGTTGATAAGAAATATTTATCTCTGTTATGGTTTAGAAGATTACGGACATGGTTGATGTACTGCTCATGCATGAAAAATGTATGAAGTGTTAACAGGGGTGAATTCGAATAAGTGATGTACTGTTAAATATTTAAATGTAAAGTGTATAATGAAATGAAGCTAGAAGTATGTGTTTCAGTGCTCTATATGTTGATTAAAGAGGATTGAAATGAGAATAAAGAAGTGGAAAATTACAATAGAGAGAGGTTGTAAATATGAGTTTCAGATTCTTAAGCGTTGGAGTATAAGTTTGATTCAGTTTTGTTTAAAAAGTGTATGGAGTAAAGAAATGCATTATCAATAAGTTAGAAGAATTTAAGTTGGAAAAGAAAAAGATGAAGATTTGAGGAAGAAGAAGCACAGTGAATGAAAAAGGGGAGTTGGAGAAGTTAGCATTGATCTGAACTTCCAAGAATTAACTGTATTGATCTAGATAGATTTTGAAAATATTGTCTTCATGAAAGTTGTATATCTTTCTTTTAGCTTTCTATTGATATAAAGTTTGCAATTTTTGGAGTTCTAGTTCAAATGTTATGGTGGTTTGAAGTAGAGATTTGGAGAAAAAGAAGAAGATTATGCACGACGGTGACTTTTGTGATTAAAAAGAAAATGCACCGTTGTGCATAAGCACGACGGTGACTTTTGAGTTTAGCGAAAATGCACCGTCATGTATAAGCACGATGGTGACTTTGGAGATGAAGGGCAAATTGCACCATCGTGCTTAAGCATAATCGTGCATTTGAGGTTTCTCCCTATACTGAACAGTCTTGCTTCTTTTAATCATAACTCCTTTTCTAGACATCCAAATGACTTAGTTCTTGAACCATTGGACTCATAAGACATTGCTCTACCTCTCCACCAAAAATCATAGATATCTGAAATAAATTTAGGGAGATTGAGTGGAAAACATGGGACTGGTGGAGTGAGTGTGTAGTTAAATAGTTTAGTGTCTTATTATCTCTCACCCCGTGAATTATTCTCACACCCATGATTTATTATCATGGGCATGACTCCTACACTGGCATGATTTTTCACTCTCACACCCATGAGTTAATTGCAAGAGTGATGTTTAATTGTCTTTTCATGCTACAATGCTCCTTAATAGTTTACTCTTGTGCAAGCTGAACTGTCTTGCTTCTTTTGACCATAACTTATTCTCTAAACATCCAAATGGGATGATTTTTTTATTTGGAGTAAACCAGAGGCATAGGACTACAAATAATCTGAAGAAGTCAAATTATGATTCAGTCTCTAAGATGTTCAATTTCTGGATGGAAGTTGTGCATAGTATACTGCTTTGGACAAGAGCAGCCCAAAAATGTTTGAAGTATATCTTTCAAATCACTGAACCAAATTGAATGATTTTAGTGTCAATGGAAACATAAGACATAGGGGAACCTGTTTCTAGAAGAAAGTATTGCAAAATGGCTTTAGTATTAGGGGTAGAAAGAACATGCAAAGTTGAGCCAAAATGATGTTTTTATGGAAAAATCTAATAGTGATTCAAGGAGTTGTGATTTCAGTAGTTTTATTAAGTCATAAACTTAAATATAAATTATGCTTAAGTGAGTTTTAATATGGGGAAGTGGATAAGAGGCTAAGAAATAGACAGGTGTCCAAGGTTTAAAGTTGAGTTTTAATAACCTTGAAAGACAAGTTACTGTACTTGTCTTCATTTCTTTCTCGAAGTTTTTTTCTTTAGTGTTTCTTCAACACAGAGTTTTTCTTCAAATTTCCAACAGAGAAAAATCTTGATTTTTCCTATCCACTACCACTTCTACTTTGTTATTTCTTTCTTCTCTCCCAAGAAAGATCAAACCCTCACGAGATTTTTTGCAGATGTTAGAGCTTCAAACAACTAAGCTTGTTATGATTTTGTATTTCTGTATAAAATGAAGCATGCATCGCGTTAGCTCACTGTTATATGGTTGAAAAATAGGGATATACATATTTGCTGGAAAGTGAGTGAGAAAATTGGGGTATGTCGTATTTGTTGATTTTCTGTGGATTTGATGACCAAAATGTTATGAGATAGTATTAAACTATATATATATATATATATATATATAGACGTAAGTTTTGGAGTGTTTTTAGAGATGATTGAAAATGAATTTAGAGTTAAGAGATAGGTGTATGGTAATGTCTGGAGACAAGAAAGAGTGATAAAAATGATAGTTAGAGGAAGAAAATGAAGTGAATGTAAAAATATGAAAATGCAGAAAAATGAAAGTGAAGAAGTGCAAAAAACGTGAGAGTGATTTTCTATCTTTGATGATTATAGAAAATGATAGATTTTGATTTGATTGTGATATGTTGAGTTTAAATGAGATAGGAATGAAGAGGAAATATTGAGTTTTAAAGCAGAAAGTTCATAGTGATATATATATATATATATACACTCTGTTCCTCCTCTTCACTAGTCACATATGGGATTATATTGGTAAATTGGTGAATGAGTTATTAATATCAAAGTACCAAAGGATTGAGATTGTAATTCAAATAAATGATGAGTGATTAAATTATGAAATGAAAATGAGCTTAAGATATGAAATTGTTAAAGTACCTAGGATTGTCATTGAGCATGCATTGTACATAGTTCATATACACAGTTGTGCATGAATAAATGCTTATAATTATACCATTATTAATGTGAGTGCAACGTGTGTCTTGCATAAAGGGGTTGTGCAGGTTAAAAGTCCGCATTCAGGCATTTCTAAAATTTGGAAGCAAATGCTAATCTGAAGCGTACTGTGAGTAGACCTAGATGGTCTCATTTCACTGTTTGTTTTGTTTGAATTTTTGTATTGATTGACTACTGAGTGCTCGTATGAATGTGATTGATTGTGTTGAATTCTAGACAGAAGGTTCGATGATTGTGAAATGTGGATGAGATATTGAAGTGCTACTTGCATGTGAATATGACGAACTAAATGTTTCATTATATGATTGATTGAAAATATGAGATGCTTTCCATACATGAATACATGATCAAGTAATGGGAGTTTTGACCAGAGTAGTCACCGATCAGAGCTTGAAGCTCAAAGTGTGAAAAGAGCCTCGAGCTCAGAAAGTGATTAAGAGCTTAAGTCTCACTATGTAAAATGAGCCCTGTATCCCCATCGGATACGAGACAGTTAGTAATGAACCCGGTATCCAATAGATACAGGACAGTTTAGGCACTTGATCACAACAAAGTAATAAATGAAAAGTGGGTCTCATGTGCACTGCATATGCATAATACGAATGATTAAAGTGTATTGAGTGTAAAATGTGAAATGATGTGAATGTAAATTATGTGTTATATGACTGGGTGAGCCATCGATGATGGTCACTCATTGAGTTTGTAAAATTCACCCAAAATTTGCAAATATTTTTCAGGATCAGAAGAATACCTCGTTAGGCAAATGGGAGTATACCTACAGCATACAAGTAAGGGATAGAGGTCGGGGTCAGTTCACATCTGCATTGTACTTCTTTATTTTCGTATTGAATTGTATATATATATTCCAAAATTTTTGTATCGAATAATGTATTCAAAAACTTTTGCACAATGTGTATACAAATGTATTGATGTTGTAATGTAAAGACATTATGACTAAAGTGTTTTGTATTTGTAATGGCCCCCTAAATGGCTATTGAAATTCTGTTGATTGTATTGTTATGATCGAAAAAGTTTACAAATAAAGTGGGCCCGATTTGGTTATCGATTTTCTCATATTATGTTTGTGGTTTCAAAAAAAAAATTGTACTGAGTTGTGACTAATTGAGTGTTCTAGCACGCCACCCTCGTGAGGCATGGACTCGAATATCACGCAGGATGTCAGGTACGTGTCTTGCGAGAGTGGGGTGCTACAACCTTAGCTTTATGGTCACGATCTAAAAAAGCAGAAACATCAATGGGGTTAAAGGAAAGGGGACCATAGCTTGTCCAATTATCATGCAATAGGAAAGCAGTTTGGCCATTTCCAATTTTACATAAGACGTCAATTACTACTTCTTCCCTTTTTCTTAAGATCTGAGTAAGGAACCAAAAATAAGATGGCCTTATAGAAAAGGACCATATTTGTTCCCTTTCAAAAAGTAGCTACGGAGCCATTTCATTCATAATGGATGCTTATCCTGGATTATTCTCCAAAGTCTTTTGATCATAAAGATATTGTTTGCAACTCTTCTAGAGATGATCCCTAGCCTACCCTTGACCTTTGGTTTACATAGATCAGCCCATTTAACCTTAGGAACCCTAAAACCTCCATTTGCTTTCTCCTATAAAAAATCTCTCATCATCTTCTCCACAGTTTTGACTAGATTTTTTGACAAGGGAAAGTGAAAAATCCAGTAAAGATGAAAGGAACATAGAACATATTTAATAAGTTGAACCTTACCACCATAAGACAAAAATTTGTTTGTCCATTTGCCCAGTTGCCTTTCAATTTTTTCAATAAGGGGAAGACAATCATTAAAGGATAGTGTTTTGGTGGAAATAAGAAGACCTAGGTACTATAGAGGTTTTTCCTATCCATAATAGTCAGAGAGGAAATAGTGCCTTGGAGAGAGTTCATAGAAGTAGAGAGAACAAAGTGACTTTTATGGAAATTCACTTTAAGACCTAACATCCTGGAGGATTCTTTAAGAGTGTCCATTAGTAGTTTCACCAAATCTAGATGAGCTTTGGAGAAGAGAATAAGGTCATTTGCAAAACAGAGATGAGTGAGTGATAGTTTCCTGCACTTAGAGTGAATCTTAAATTTAGGATTGTGAGAGGAATTGGCCTTGATCATTAGCGAGAGCACTTCCATACATAGGATAAATAAGTATGGGGAAAAGAGATCCCCTTGTCAAATTCCTCTCTTCCCTTTGAAAATTCTGGAAGGCGAACTATTAGCACACTGTAAGTTGTAGTTGTAACATAAGCCTTAATCCAATCAATAAAAGGATTTGGAAAATTGAACTCCTTAATAACTCTAAATAGGAAGGGCCAACTGATGCAATCGAAAGCTTTGTTGAAATCTATTTTAACAACACAGCTAAGAAATGAGTTCTTTATGGTGTATCCTTTAAGAAGTTCCCATGTAATAAGAATCTTAGCAATGATTCTCACTGATAATGAGGTTGAGTACTCCCTTTATTCAGTTAGTAAGGATCTTAGCAATGATTTTGTAGAGAAAATTGGTGCATGCAATCGATCTGAAATCGCCAAAAGTAGAGGGGCTAGGAGTTTTGAGGATTAAATAGAGAAAAGCCTTGTTAAACTCCTTTAGGAACACTCCATTAGCAAAAAATTCATGAATAGCCTCTCTAACCATAGGTCCTATAAAGGACCATGTATTTTGGAAGAAAAATCCATTAAGCCCATTCAATTCGGGAGCTTTCATCCCATTCATAGCGAATACCATGGTATTGATATCATCATCTGTAATGTCTTCCACCAATTTCCTAGTAGCTTCAGGTGTGACTTTGTGAATGATAAAATTCTTAACAGGGTCTAGAAAGGAATCAGGATCCATATCTGAACCTAAAATACCTCTATAGAATTTGATAAATTCCTTCATGATGCTTGATTGATCATTAAGACTTCTTCCCTTTGTACTAATTATTGAGCATATTTTATTGGCATTCCTTCTATCAGATAGGGAATTGAAAAAGAATTTAGAAGCTCTATCCCCGTCCCTGTTCCAGTTAATCCGAGCCCTTTGATAGATGAGTGAAAAGTGATCTTAGACTGCTCTTAAATAGAGGTCAAGTTCCAACTTTTCCTTTAAAAGAAGGTCCGAATCATTAGGATTATGAGAGAGTAAACTTTGAGTAGCAGCTAGTCTTTCCTTAGCAATATCAATAGCAGCTTTAAGTTTTTGGCATCATTTGAATTGCCTAGATACCGAAACCTTAACTGATAATCCCCTTTTGATTACGTCATCAAATTCATCCACTTTAACAAGATAGTTATTAAATCTAAAGGTATGTGGGGTAAAGGGCTTCCGGAAGAGTCTCTCAACTAGAATGGGAGAGTGATTAGAGAAGAGAGGATCCATGAATAAAGTCTTACTATTAGCAAATTGGAGTAGCCATTCTCCATTGACAAGAACCCTATCCAATTTTTTTCGAATCAGCCAAGAATTCCTTTGTTTATTAGACCAGGTGAATAAATGATCTTCCATTTTAAGATCAGTTAACCTCATCTATTCGACACAAAGTTTAAGATCTTCATTGTATCTCCTCAAGCTACAATTCCCTTCTGCTTTAGTTCTGAAAATAATGGTGTTAAAATCACCTGCAATCATCCAAGGGCCAGATATGGTGCTTTGAATGCCTTTTAAAGAGGTCCAAAAAGAGCTTATTTGAAATGAAGAATTGTAACCATAAACAAAGGAAGAGTAGATAACAATTCCTTCCAAGATGAAGTGGATTTTAAGATGTATCAGTTGATCACTAGAAAGAACCTCCTTCATTTTGACAAAATTAGTATTAATCTCGATAATTATTCTTCCATAGTAATGATATTGATGGTTGGATAAGAAGGACCAATAAAAGCTAAAAATCTTTACCTTATTCATATTCTCATACCTAATTTTTTCAAGCATAACTATAATAAGAGGCTTAATCCTCCTGACAAAATCCCTCAAAGCATTGAGCTTTTTTGGGCAATTTCTACCTTGAACATTCCATATTAGGACTGACATAACAATATATTTTTACCTTTGCCCCCTCTCCTCCTTCCACTCCTCTGACTCCTTGAACTAGTTACTGTTTGTAAATTTTTAATCTCACTTCCTTTCGTCTCCTTTCTATAGGAGCAAGTGGTGTAGAAGTAGCATCCTCAACAAGTAAAGAATTTGATCTACCCCTAGAGTGGCTAACATTAGCTAGAATTGCCTCATTCTATAGCTCACTCACCTTATCACCTGCCTGTATCTGTTTCGACACATTTGCTTCCTCCTGAACCTCAGATTGTGCAGCCACCGCATTATCATATTATGTTCCCTTTATATTGGATGGAGGTGATATGATTTTTTCTCCCACCCCTTGTACCGTGTCATCTAGTTCTAGCTGAGGTACATTTAGGCAAGTAGGACCATCTTTAAGGCCCATTAGTTCCACATATTCTCTTTTAGAGAAAACCTTTCTAGTTGGTTTCCACACCTTCCCTTGTATAATAACTGAGGGTTTCCAACTATAAGAGACAAATCTCATGTCTTCTTGCAGGGCATTGTCAATACCTAGTCGCATAATAAGAATATAGTTCGGTAGCTCCTTAGATCTATCCACATTGATACAAATCTGCACATAGCCAACCCTCTGCCTCTTAGCAGTAGTTTCATCTATACATAGAGGTCAACTAATGAAACTAGCTAAGGAACTAAGACTTTGGGTAATCTAGTACTCTAATGGGATACTATGTAAACTAATCTACGGTGGAAAGTTATGCACCTTGATGTTTTCAAGCTTGGCTGTCATTTTTGTAGGAATAGGGTAGCTAAGCTACATGCCATGGACCTTCGTCTAGTATCATGTTTGCTTCATCTTAGGAGGTAATTTGAATAATACCAAATTGTCTTCAGTAAGAAGAACATCGGTGAGTCCCCTATTCTTCTAATAACTAGCTGCCCATTTTTAAATGATAAGGAAATCATGACGTCTGTCTATGAAGAAACCAACCAGGGAGTATTCCCATATTCTAACACCAATCCACAGAGTCTCAATGTCTAGATGCACAACTTCCTTGCCATCAATAATTGTGGGCTGGTTATATTGAAGGGTAATATCAGATGGCTCACCCATAACCTGTTTCCAGCTTTTTTTCCATGGGTTATTGGAAGGGGTAGGTCTAGAAGGGGGTTGTTTAGGCTGCATCGTAGTATTTAGGGAGGAAAGTGGAAGGTTTGAGGTGTTAGGGGAGGTTTGCAAATTCAGTTGAATCTGCTAGGGTTGAATATGGATTTCGGGGAGGGCTGTGTTTCGACATAGATGGTAGGGCAAGAGGGCATATGTAACATCTCATCCCCGAGGGGAAGGGTAGAATAGTCATTTGGAACGGGTTCTGAGTGTTTAAGATTGTCTTGGCGTGTTCATGCATACACATACA
>JAOSBK010000007.1:24922840-24939785 GCA_027568895.1 Erythroxylum shatona
TTGAAATGCCCACTAAAGCTTTGTAAAACTACAATCTTTTGATACTAATGGTTTATGATTTTGGTTTCGCCCATGATACTCAAGGTTACATAGGGAAAAAAATTTTGTGTACAGATTTCAGGGATATTTCTGGTTAATGTAAGCTGATTTAAACAAATTTGTCTTCTTGAAAGTTGTAGATGATTTTTTTCAGCTTTCCAACGATATAAAGTTTGTAAGTTTTGGATATTGTAGTAGAAAGTTATGATCATTTGAAATTGGTGTTGTTGCATAGGGTGAACTTTCGGGACAGTTGCATTGATTTAAAATTTTAACCCTTATATAGGTAAAAATAGTTTATGAGGTCTTCATGGAAGTTGTAGGACTAAAGTCTTCTTTAAAACAATCCAAGAATGACCCCAATCCGAAACCTGTAGTGAAAGTTATGAACTTTTTATTGCTTTTGTCTTAGCATGACGTTAGCATCGTCTCGGTTACTGTTCATCGTCTCAGTTACTATTCTTCGTCTCAGTTACTGTTCATCGTCTTAGTTTCTTTTATCTCAGTATGATGTCAACATCATCTTAGTATGATGTTAGCATCGTCTCAGTTACTGTTCATCGTCTTAGTTTCTATCGTCTTAGTATGACGTCAGCATCGTCTTAGTTTGACTTTTTGCTTCCTTTTTCTATTCTATTTTTTACCCTTTTGAGAGCCGAATCTCATTTTGAGTTCTGCATAAAAGTTGTAGATCTCGAGGTCCTCTTTCAAATGGTTTAAAAACAAAATCAATTCAACATCTGTAGCAAAAGTTATGGCAATTGCACCAAGACATGTACAATACGAGTAAAGGCTTAACCGTGTTGGATTCTTTTGGCCATAACTTCCTCATCCGACATTCAAATGAAGTGATTCTTAAAGCAATGGATTTATAACATCTTTTCCTATCTCTACATGAAAATTTGTATCTTTTGGAGTTGCCTTGAATAAGTTTGTTGGATAGAAAGTGAGGGGTCGGTTGGGAGAGCATAATTGCGGTATGTACATGCTTTAGCTTTCTAAGTATATCTTGAGTTGTAGGGCTCCGATTGAGATGATTGTTGCTTCAAAACGAACTTGATGAAGTCAAATTGTAATTTTTGTGTTTGACTAGTGTGGGCACTCCACTCTTATAGGATGATGGTTATTTAGGGTTATTGGAAATAACCCTACAATGTACTACTCAAGCCTAAGGTTTATGACTCCGGATGTTAGGCTCCGAAAACGGGGTCCAACAACCATAATTCCTATGTACAACTTAAGGGGCAAAAGTGTTGTTTTGACGGGGTAAAAAGGTTGAAAATGAAATACGAAGTTTGTCTCAGCCTAGTCTGACCATACCATAGTTTTTGGCCTATAAATTTTGCTACAAGGCTTTTCTAAGCAAACGAGGATCTGTTGTGCAACACACCACTCTCATAGGGCATATTCCAGAACATAACGATGATATTTATATACTCTATGGGTATGGTACATTAAGACTAACGAAATAACACATTACATACTTTTCACACATTAGACATATCTTAAGCCACTCATATTTCATTTGGGACTATTTTAATACAAACATATCCAATCAGAAAAGTCATTACATTTCAAAATTCATACATAATATAACAGTTGCATAATGCAATGCTTAATACAAATTAACTGAAGACATATGCAAGTGCTAACTAATTCCAACCCCTAACTCATGCTCATTTGCAGTGGCTTAACTCTAATTAGTCCAATTAGATAACTCCTTTGAACTTGAAAGGCCACGTTGTAATTTTTTATGGGTTTTGCGAACTCAATGAGTGAACCGTCATTGATGATTTCACTAAAGTCAAATACACAAATATCACACAACCAAACAATTTCACAAACATTTTCCATCTCAATAAGACATAATGAATGTCACGTATTTCACACACATTCTTTCAGAACATGGATAATCCAGACAATCACTTTATCATGGCACATCACTTTATCATCATAATTTCAAAAAATTATTTCATAATCATATAGTCTCAAATGCAGATTCATATGAGACTCTAGATTCATTATTATTTGTTGTGATCAAGTGCCTTTCAGATATAGATACAGATATTGGCCTTTTGGACTCAGTCAGAAACAAAAATCATGGGGTAAAGCTCTACATGAAAAATTATGATCTTAAAGCTCTTTCAAACTAGCTACTATAATTACAATGACTTTATCTAAATATGCATTTTATGAAATACATCAAATAATAGAATATGTCATGTATAGGATTCACTTTTAATGCACAAATAGAATCTCATATTCATCAGACCTAAGTCTGGCATTCAACTTTTATTGAGTACACAAATATCATTCAGAATTTAGATGCAAACAGAAAAATTCCAATACATTCCCGAATATCAAACTCCTCAGACCATCAAAGTTTGGAATTCATAAACAAATCACAAATAGTTCAATAATTGTAAGTTAAACATAATAAATCAATCCTAATAAGATCATCTAGGTTGACTCACAGTACACTCCAATTTATATTGTTGCCTAGATGGTTTGACAATGTCTGACTAGAGTCTAACTTGAGCATCTAAAATCAGGCAATTCATACATAATTCACTTTACAAAGTCAATCAATCAAATACGTATTCATTTATGCACATATATTTATATGTCATGTTCTATGAATGCTAAATAACTATCCCTGGTATGTCTCCTTAATCATAATTCATAATCATTCACATATTGTTACTTGGATATGTCTTGTTTGCATTTAGATTAATACCTTAAGTAGACTTGATCATGCTCCATTCATTAACCATACATTTACTAACTCTTTCCTAACATTACAAATATTTCACATAATTCACAATTCTCATTCATTCATTCTTAATACATTATTAATTTCCTTTGGAATACATTTGCATGCATATGAATATCTTCATTCCTTTAACACTTCTTCATTCCAAACTTAGAAGCATTATTATCCAACATTCTTTTCCTTGAATTATAACATCAATTATCAATCAAAACTTATCACATATTTAACCAACTTTTCTAACATCAAATTATGTTCTTTTTTAAACCTTAATCAAGTTAGAATGCATCATAATCAAATACCTTAATCCTTAATTGGTTCAAGAATCACACAAAATAACATTTTCTTTACTTCCATACAATTTCCATAATCGTATATGGCTTCCCACAATTATGGGATGGGTTATCCAAAAGTTCCCATCCAATACCTTCATTAGTTTTCCAAAATTTCTCAGGATAAGTTTCGGGTCAATTTTGTATAGCTATTTTGACAAGGAAAAAAAGTATTTATGCAATAAATTATTCTAAAAACTTTTTCCATGTGTCTTAATTTTCTAATGACACAAATTTCATACAATTTGGTTCAGTATTTTGCAAGTTATACACAAAATACTACCTACTATTCTCAACTGCCACTACACCCAATACTCAACTTAAAGTCAAAATTTGAAACTCTTAAAGATAGAATTGGAATTTGATGTCTGCATGAAAAATGTATCCATATGTCTCTAATTTAATAAAAATTAAAAATCATCCCATTTGGATATCTACAGATCAATGGATGGCTAAAATACCGATGTATGTTCAGTGAAAATACTACAGCTAACATATTCTAGCACTATCAATCATCAACATCATATATAATTCATCCTAATTCATCATCAACAATTCTCTATCATAACATGCTATAAACACTAATAATTTACTTACATATTTAATGCCAATTCTAGCTCAAAAGATCAAGCCAATCTAGTACTCCAAGTAAGCAGAAACATCACACGTTCAAGGTGGGATTTGATGACTTTCAGCTATGATAAACCAACAACAATATTCTTTAACTAATTTGTGAAGGGTAGATTTTTGTATAGAAATTGGACAGAAGCATGAATGTACATAGGGAGATGAAAGAACTGAGGGTTTCGGTGGTGGGTGAGAAGAAAGAAGAAGAGAAATGAGCTGAACAAAACTTACTCCTGCAGAAACTCACTAGCTAAGGTGTTAGGTGTCATGTAATTGAATAGCCATATGTCTTATGGCATGCTTAGAACTTATCAAGCATAGATGCTACCAAATGTCTCCAACTAACTAGGTCACTTGTCCATTAATCAACTATTCCATTTGTCATCAACTTACTAGCCCTCAATTAATTACTAGTCCATTTGTCACCAATTTAACTATATCAAATGTCACTCAATTTAAGGCTTATTCACCCTAATTTTCATGTAACAATTTATCCTACCACTTCACATTTGTCTTAGTCTAAATGTACATTTTATTTCATCAATCTCCTAATTAAACATGATTAATTCCAATTCACTAATTGAAATCCAATCATACAAAAATTCAAGACTTACCAAATCACAATTCACATCATTTTCATTTAACATTTTTCATACCGCAGGACATATCAATTAAGTGCCATTTATCTAATTCACAATTTATGTGCGTATGCTCATATCATGCCTTTGAATATAATTATAATAAGCATGTCACAATTGTACTAATTTCGCCCTACATGCTGATACTCATATAACTCATTAGTCTAACTCTTTAAAATATCTCAATCATTTAAGAGATGGGATGCTACATGTTGGAAAGATAAGAAGTGGAGATATAATTTATATGAAGACATTGTGTCTTAAACATGAATATATAAAGGTCAAAAGCCTGAAGGAATTCGAGGATGTGCATCTACTCGTGCACTTCTCCATAACCCTGCACTTTCATAATTTTCAGACAATTTTGGTTATGAACAATATGATGCACGACCGTACATCTCCCTAGAACCCTAAATTTCATAATAAAAAGAATTTTTGGGAGGAGAAGAAATGGGTAGACTTTGGGAGGTGATTTCCATATGTGAAGTCATTCTCTAAGTATGATTTTGGTCCAAAGAAGCAAAAAATACGAAGAAATCATCAATAGATCCATCGAAATATAAGATCAAGACTTTACATTGCAAGAGCATTCGATAAAAGACAATCAAGGAGATTTAAAATTATGAAAATCATTGTTTTCATTTCATTTTTCTTTCGAATATGTTTGATTTCGTATTCGATCATGTTTAACTAAACATCCAATTAGTATATAGGTTAGATAAACCTTATATTAATACTTTGATATAATTTGATTCTTTTATTAATGCAATTGGTTGTTTGATATATTGTAATCTGATCACACGTTTTATTTATGTTCTAATAACCTAAAAATATTATATCATAATCTGATTTCATATGTAGAGATTAAGAAATGTGTGAATAGATCTACCATAATCAAAAGGAGTTGATTGTAACCCCTAGAGATAGGATGACATAAATCTTCCGAATTAGGGTCAAACCTAATAAAAGAACTCATAAATCGATAACATAGTCCTATAAAATTTAGCTTGAATAATTTGGTTAGAGACTTTAGGATTAGTTGTTAGTAAACTTAAGGTTAGCTATTAGCATATCATATAAGCCTCCACAGCCCAATGCATTAACTTAACAATTGTATAATAAAAGATCAATTTGTTAAGGGTTTAAAAGGATTTGAGCATGGATACTAATTACTAATAACAATAGTTTTTTAAGTGAATTCCACTATCTTTGCATTCATTATCGTCTCTTATTTCTTTAATTGTTTCTTATTTTCTTTATATTAAAAATCTAAAATCAATCCACAAGCTAGATAGTAGGGGAAGGGTAATTATTAGTATTCATAGTCCTCGTAAAATTGAACCATTCTTGTCGACACTAACTACAACTTTGTCTTGTACTTGCAATTATTACATAATTGACTATCACAAAATAAGTCAATCAAGTTTTTGGTGTCGTTGTCAGGGACTTTAATATTAAGAAAGCCTAAATGCTATTACTCTAGTGATCTTTTATCTTTGTTTTTATTTTTTATTTTAATTTTTCTTTTGTATTTATTGTCTTTTATTTTGGCATTTTATTTTATTTTATTTTATCTTGTTGTATTTATGGCTTATTAATTTAATTATCTTTTGAATTTCTCTGTTTGATTTTGGGTTTGTGATTTATTATAGGAATTACAATTCATTTTCAAAGCCACAACTCACAATGGAAGGATAAAGCATACAAGACTTTTGTGGGAGCCAAAATATGTCATCACGATTCAAAACATCACCATATAGGAAAGTAGACGCTTGATGGATATTCAGACCATATCGCAACATGGGTGGGAGTTGTCACTACAATCGTAAATGTCAAGCACCAATTTATAGAGAGACCAAGCATGTACGATCAACCTCAAGGTGCGCTATAGGAATGACTACAATTCAAAATGGACCAACTTTTACACTTATGGATGGGATGATTATGCTCTAGTTGGATATTTATAATACCAAGCCACCCTAATTTATGAGACAACTTTGGAAGATATGATGGTTGATTTCATTCAAGAATCAATCATAAAGCATCCAAAACAAGAGGCTCGAATACAAAATTTGGTGAATCAAATGGGCCAACTGGGGGACATATGATCTGATGTGATCCAAGCGAGTCTGCATAGTCTTAGTGAAACGAATATTGAAGAACATGGAATGTCAATCACTCTCAATAATCATGATGAATTTATAGTTAAACTAATGGAAGCCATTGTCAAATTGAAAGCCAACCGACATAAATCCAATAGTGGAGAAAAGATAAGAGATAGCTTCATGAGTGGGGTGATAATCCAAAACAAGTTCCCACAAGAAGAAGAAGAAGACAAAGAAAGTCTTAGAGATAAAATAATAGAAGTCATTACCAAACTTAAAGTTAGCTGACATGAATATGAAGAAAGAGTTTCTTCACCAAAATATCTCAAGCAAAGCATAGAATACTATTTGAGCCTATTAACACAGCAAAGTGAAGAAAAGATGACAACTGGCTTCATGGATGAAGAGGCATTCCAAGGAAATGAGTTTGTTGTTATTATAGAGGAGGAAGAAAATATGATAGAGGTAGCAAACGTAAAAGAAGAAGAAATCTCCATCTGAGAAGGAAAAGTAGAGGAGTGATGGAAGGTAATTAAGGAAGATGAGTCAGAAACCTCTCTTTAGAAAGAATAAGAAGATGAGGAGGAGGAGGAGTGGACAGAGATGGTTAAGGAAGAACTAGCGGAGGAACGAAGTAAGGAAACAATTGATGAGATATTGGTAGTAACCTTAAATACAAAGGGTTCCCATTTCCTCAAAGACAAAATGTTTGGGCTAGTCGATGATATAGGGCGTTTTATTATTCCTTATGTTTTTAACAGTTTGTCATTAAAAAGGGCATTAATAGAGACTATTGGTTTTATTAATCTAATTAATTTTGTCCTTTTGATTATCTTGCAATAGGTGGCTTACTATGGGCTACAAAACCCCTATGTAGAGAAAAGAGTGGAAGCAATCCACTAATTATTGACCCTAGATGATAGAAACGTGTAGGTTATGTCGAGCTATCGACGTTAAAGAAGCACTACATGGGGGAAAACCCATGAGTTAGTTTAGTTTTATTTCAATTTCTATATTATTTTGTTTTTACTTTCATAGTAATATAAAGTTTATTTTTTGTTATGTTATTTCTTATGTTTCTTTTTATCATTTTCTTTTATATTTTGCAAGGATGTTAATTTCACATTAGGTGGGTTAGAATTAGAGAAAATTGTCTCAATCAGGAATGTACAAAAAAGTCCTCTCACTTATCATACATGTTTATATTAAGGACAATATACAACTTAAAGTGTGGGGATAGGTTTAATAAATGTTTAACAATTTTCTTTGAGCTTATTATAATCCTAATTATAATATTTTATGAACTAATATCTTGAATTGGTTGAGATCTGTCCATGAGTACTATATGTTATTGTTGAATATTGATTTGAATTGGTGTGCAAAAAAGATGATGGTCAGAATAAATTAGTTTTCTAAATTATATTTTTCGTAATCATTGAAATTTTCAAGTTGAATGAAATTTGCATGTTATTTACATACATATATACCCAATTTTTTGGCGAGCTTTTGAGTCTATAGAGCAAATTTTCAAAATTTTTAATCTTTTTTTATTCTTCCATTTGTGATATAACGTGTAGTAGAATGATTTTAGAACTTGATTTTATTATACATATTGAGACTGTATTTGTTAAAATAAAGATTGTATTTGTTAAATTAGAGGCATTAATATGATGAAGGCACTTAGATTCACCAACTTGCTTAGCCTAGTTCTGTGAAAATTACCATACCCAACAAATTTACCTTTAGGAATAACCAAATTGAGCCTTAACCTTTTTCATTTATTAAACCCAAATTATATACCTTTATCTTATATTTCTTTGAAGAACTTTTTATTGTTTTAAACCCTGAAGGTTATTTATATTATTTACTTATTTGAGACTTGAAATTTGTGAAAGGTCCAATATTTGTTAAATTATGGCACTGATTAGAATGTTGAAATCAAAACGAAGAAAAAAATAAAAGAAATAAAGAAAAGCAAGAGAAAAGAAAGAAAAAAATAATAAGTTTATGATACCAATAGAGTTACTTTGAACTGACCTATGTATTTTGTAAACAAGTCTTCTATTATTTTTTGAGTAAATTTCCTTTAATTTAACCCTTTTATAATCCCAATCATATTGTACCTAAACCTCGTTACAATCTCATAAAAACCTTTTGATTTTTGTTTCTGATTTGTACATAAGAGGTGGAGATGTGATTTTATTACAAGTCTATGGTAAGAGTTATACTATGCATTGATTGAGAGTTTTGATGCTTTTCATCCTAAACACTTGAGCGCATCGAGTGATATCTTGGTGAGGCTATAAAGAGACATGTTTTTTATTTCAATGCGATTGTTGATATGATTACTGTTAATATTGCTTAGGAAGTTAATTTTAGGACAACTTGACACTAATTGTATGTTAATTTGATTCAATAGGATATGATGATGTACATTATAAATGTACAGGTTGAAATTGATGCTGGATTGATTTTGAAAACTTATAATTTTGATTATGGTTTGCTTAAGGACAAGCAAAAGCTTAAGTGTGGGGATATTTGATAGATACATAATTAATCATAATTTTACCTCATATTTAATGTGTTTTTGCTTAATATTTTATACTTTTAGCCTATATTTTGTACTTAATTCACTTCAAGTGCTTTTATAGATTATAATTGCCTTCACAGACTTAAAAGAGAAGAATTCAATCGAAAACACGACATAAAGCGAATATTTGACAAACGTAATCTATGCATAGTTTTTAACATAGATAGAGAGTCTCAAACCTAAATGTTGTCTGCAGAGAATAATTAGAGGATAGCTCAAGATTTTCAGGAAGCCCAGACTCGCAACTATTTGAATTAGTTTGGACCATCTATCATTTGTTCAAAGTAAAACTTATTTCTACAAAATTGGTAGTTTGACCACTAAAGCATTACATGGACATGTCTGAAGCTTCTAGATCATAAGAACATTTGATAGAAGAAAATTAGGGAGACGTAAAATTATGAATGTAACATCCCACTACCATAGATTATAAACTTGAACAGTCAGAGGACATTCAAATACATATCCTATGACAATGGTATTTTAGAGCAAACAGAATCTCTTAAATGGCATCATAAAGAATATTCAATACTTAAAATCTCGACATTTCATTTCATTCATTGACAAATGTTTACATTGTAGTCATTAAAACAAATATTTACAATCCTTTATAAAAAAGTTCTATATGTAAAAAAAAAACTAAAACTAAAACTCCTCTAATGTCAGCTAACAAACCTTTGAGGCATAACTTAATCCAAAATGTTCCTGTAGACAATCTTAGGAACTAGGTCTCCTATCTCGTACCTAAAAAGTCACATTGTAATTTTTGATGAGTTTTGCAAACTTAATAAGTGAACCATCATTGATGATCTCACTTAGTTCAAATACAAAAATATCATACAACTAACCAATTTCATAAACAATCTTTCAGAACATGAATAACCCAATCAATCACATTATCATGGCATATCACTTTATCATCATAATTTCAGAAACAATTTCAGATCATATATTTCATAATCATAAGTATACAAATGCAGATGCATATGGGACTCCATATTTGTTATTATTTGATGTGACTGAGCACCTTTCAAATACAGAAATAGATACTAGCCCATTGAGCTCAGTCAGATACAGAAATCACGGAGTAAAGCTCTACATATACAATTACGAGTTTAAAGCTCTTTCAAATTGACTACTCTGATCACAACACCTTTATATGAGCATGCATTTTATGAAATGCATCAAATAACAGAATATGTTATGTATAGCTTTCACTTTTAATGCACAGACAGAATCTCATATTTATCATACCTAAGTCTGACGTTCAACTTTTGTTGAGTATAAAGATATCATTCAGAATTCAAATGCAAATAAAACACCTTCAGTACATTCCTGAATATCAAAGTTCTCAGACCATTAAAGTTTGAAATTCACAAACAAATCACAAGCATTTCAATAATTAGAAGTTAAATAAAATAAATCAATCCTAGGAAGATCATCTAGGTTGATCCATAGTATGCTTCAATTTATGTTATTGCTTAGATGGTCCGGCAATATCCGAATGGCGTCCAACTTGAGCATCTAAAATCATACAATTCACACATAACTCTCATTAAAAATTTGATCAATCAAACATTTATTCAATTATGCACATATATACATATGTCATATTCATTGCTTGCCCAATGACTATTTGAGGTATGTTTCCTTCATTCACATCTTATGATCATTCATACTTCAAAACTCATATAATTCATACTTTAAAACTCATATATGCCTAATTTGAACTTAGGTTTACACCTCAATAATACAAATTTATTCTAAGTTCCTCACTCAATCATGCACTAAGGTTTATAGCTCAATACACTTGATTATTATAACATCATCAATCAATCATTATAAATCCTTTCCTAATGAATTTATATTACTATGAAATTTTTTGGAGAGGAAGGGCACTATGTGAGGAGCTTATGGTTCATATTTCAAGTCAATCGGAGGTACGAAGAAGAATTTATGGTCAAAAGAGTGAAGGGTGTTCAAAGCTGTCAAACAGCAGTATACCTTCATTGTCACGATCGTGCTTATGCACGATCATGCAATTCCAATTAATCTTCCTTTGTCATGATTGTGCTTGTTCACAATCGTGCAACCCCTTAATAACCCCTTTCTGCCATGATCGTGCTTGTGCATGATCTGTGCTACCTTTTATTTAAGTTTCATTCTAGCTCTTCTCAAAATAGACCTTTGGGTCAATTTACATGGTCATTTTAACAAGGAAAATGAAGTATTTAGCAAAACATTCTTCTAAAACATTATTCCTTTATGTCTTAAGTTTTTAATTACACCAATTTTATGCAATTTTGTTTAATGTTTTGCAAGTTATACCTATAATACTATAGATTGTTCCCAAACTGCGATAGAATCCCAAAACTCAACTTTAAGCCAAATTTTGAAATTCTTATAAATAAAAATAAAATAAAATTATTGCATGAAAAATATTTCCATATGTCTCTAGTTTAATATAAATTTAATATCATCCCATTTGGATATCTATAGATCAAGTTATGGTCAAAATACAGATGCATGTTCAGTGAAAACACTACAGCTAACATATTCCAGCAATTCCTCTTTCAACTTTCCAGACTTTTTTACACTTTATACCAAAATTAAAATAGCCTCTTTATAGTTCATCAATTATACCTCTATTGGGCATGAATAATACTCTAATTTCTCATCAATAACATCTCTAATTCTAGTTCAAAATTATTCAATTGATAGCTCACAACTCATTGTCTTTCATGATCAAAAATCAAACCAAAAACTATTACATTCATTTCATTCCAATTCAAGCATGATTCACATACTACTAAGCATGCCATAAATATCATATTGCTACTTACTTATCTAGCTTCCAATTCTAACTCAATTCATCAAGTTAATCCAATACTCCAAGTAAGTAGAAACATCACACATTCAAGGTAAAACTTAGATGGATTTTGGCTAGGTTTAGTAAGGCAACCTCAAGCTGATCTTTTACTTATCTTTGTGACGTTAAAACACGGATTATTTGTGCAAAAATTGGGCATAACCATAAGAAAGTTTAGGTACGTGAAAGAAAAGAGTTTCGGTGGGGTGAGTGAGAGAAGAAAGAATAAGAATGAGCTAAACCAAATTTGCTCCTGTTAAATGTTACACCTAAGGTGATAGGTGTCATCTATTGGAATGGCCATATGTTTAAAGGCATGTTCAACATGTATCACGTATATATATGCTACCTTATGTCACCAATTAATCAGTCCATATGTCTCATTATAATTAGTCTACATGTCACATAATAATTGGTTCATTTGTCAATTAATTACTAGTCTATTTGTCACCAATTTAACTATGCCAAATGTCACTCCATTATAGGCTAAATCATCCAAATTTTTCATGTATCAATTTATCATTCCACGTATATTTAATCAATCAATTTCCTAATCCATAACATTAATTCCAATTTACTACTTGAAATCAAATCATACCAAGATTTAAGACATATTAATTCATAATTCATATCTTTATCACTCAACATTTTTCATACCCTGGAATAAGTCAATTGAGTGCATATGCTATCTTTGTAATGTGTTCTAATATCAATTCGTGTATGAATGCTAATGTTATGCATGTATATGCAATACTTATTCTAGGGTTAAACCCTAAGCATGTTCCGGACAATAAGATATTACAATGAACCCATTGTTTTCATTTCATTTTTCTTTTGATTTATGTTTGATTTCATATTCGATCATGTGTAACTAAAAATCCAATTAGTATTTAAGTTAGATGAACCTTACGTTAATAATTTGATATGATATGATTATTTTATTAATGCAATTAGTTATTTGATATGTTATGATCTGATTACATGTTTTATTTATGTTCTAATAACCTGAGAATATAATATTATAATCTGATTTCATACATAGAGGTTGAGAAATCCTAGTGTGAATAGATCTACTATAATTAGGAGTTGATTGCAACCCTAGAGATAGCATCATAAATCTTTTAGATTAGGGTCAAACCTAATAGAGGGACTCATAAATAAGTAATGTTATCCTATAAGATTTAACCTAAGTAATTAAGTTAAAGCCCTTAGGATTAGTTGTTAGTAGACTCAAGGTCAACTATTAGCATATTATAGGAGTCTCCACAGTGCAATATATGAACAAAACAATTGCATGATAAAAGATTAATCTGTTAAGGGTTTAAGGGGATCCAAACCTAAATATTATTTTCTGATAACGATAGTTTTTTAAGTGAATCCCATTGTTTTTGCATTCATTATTGTCTCTTATTTCTTTAATTGTTATAGTTTTATTTTCTCTTTATTGAAAATATAAAATCAATCTATAGGCTCGATAATAAGGGAAGGGTAATTACTAATATTCATAGTCTTTGTGGGATTAACACGTGCTTACCAGTACTAGCTACGGCTACTCCATACACTAGTGATTATTACATAATTAACTATCATGAAATAAGCCAATCATGAGTATTTATAACGGAGATTTGAGCATTACTTTTGGAGGATTCACACTTAATATCCATATGAATCATCTGATTTGTGATGTATGATGGAAAGGCTATAACATTGTTGTAATAGCCCAGATCACCCGCTTACAGATATTGTCCGCTTTGGGCCTTAGCCCAGCCAAGTCTTCACGGTTTTGCTTTTCCAAGTCCTTCCCAGTAAGTCACCCATCCTAGAACTACTCTCACCCAAACATATTTAACCTCGGAGTTCCGATGGGATCTGGTGTATTAGGCCATGACAAACGCGTCTGTAAGGGAGGCTTAGCCTCCTGCTGGTCCAACCGGCTCGAGAACTGGCTCTGATACCACCTGTAACAGCCCAAATCACCCACTTACAGATATTGTCTGCTTTGGGCCTTGACCCAACAAAGCCCTCACGGTTTTGTTCCTTTCACACACACTCGCTCGGGAGAACGCGTCTATAAGGGAGATGTATCCATACCCTTATAAGGCGTACTTCATTCCCCTCTCCAACCGATGTGGGATCTCACACTCTCCACCCCCTTAGGGCCTAGCTCTCTTTGGGGTCCAACCTAGTTGGCACAACAGTTCAGGTACTGGCTCTGATACACCTGTAATAGCCTAGATCACCCCCTTACAGATATTGTCCACTTTGAGCCTTGGCCCAGCCAAGTTCTCACGGTTTTGTTCCTCCCGCACACTTGCTCGGGAGAACGCATCTTATTTGGAAGGCCTAACCTCTTGTCGGTCCAACTGGCCCGAGTACTGGCTCTGATACCACTTCTATAATAGCCCAAATCACCTGATTTATAGATATTATCCACTTTAGGCCTTGGCTATCATGCTAGGGTTGACTGTTTTAAGAAAGAGGTAGAGTTTGAACCTAAGGATGGAGTCCCAATTAAATTAATTAGTGACCAACGAGTATTTATGAGTTATTTGATATTGATAATCAAGGCTAAGAGGTTGATTCATCAGGGATGCCCAGCATTCCTTACTCATGTAATTGACACTTTGGCAAAGAGGGTTGAACTGGGAGATGTCCCCATTGTGCGCAAGTTCCCTGATGTTTTTCTGAAGGAGTTACCTAGATTGCCATTTGATCGGGAATTTGATTTCCCTATTGACTTGGTCCTATATCTATACCACTGTATCGCACGACACCAACAGAATTGAAATAGTTGAAGATTCAATTACAAAAGTTGTTCGATAAGGGCTTCATCAGACCAAGTCATTCTCATTCACCTTAGGGAGCACTAGTATTGTTTGTCACAAGAAAATAGGACCCTCCGCTTATGTATTAATTATTGGTAGTTAAATAAGGTTACCATCAAGAATAAATATCAAATTCCTAGGGTTGATGATTTATTTGATTAGTTAAGAGAAGCTACAGCATTCTCAAAAATAAGGTCTAGGTATCGTCAATTGAAGATTAATGAGAATGATGTGCAAAAGACTGCCTTCCATATGAGGTATGGACATTATGAATTTTTGGTAATTCCATTTGGATTGATAAATGCACCTACAGTATTTATGGATTTCATGAACAGGGTGTTCCCTCCTTATTTAGATCAGTTTATCATAGACTTCATTGATGATCTTCTGATTTACTCTACGAATGAAGAGGAGCATGCTAGACATCTCTGAATTGTGCTACAAATACTTCACGAAAGACAGTTGTATGCGAAGTTTTCAAAATGTGAATTTTGGCTGAGGGAGATTGGATTGTTTTGGGCATGTTGCATTAGGGGAAGGTATTTTTTTGTAGATTCGAAGAAAGTGGAAGCTATACTTGAATAGGAACAACCCAAGAAAGTGACAGAAGTCCACAGCTTTCTAGGATTAGGTAGTTATTATCAGAGGTTTGTTGACGATTTTTTCGTGCTTGTAACCTCTTTATCGAGGCTTACCTAGAAGGGAATAAAATTTTAGTGGGATGATAAATGCAAGATGAGTTTCTAGGAGCTGAAGAAGCGATTGGCTTTAGCACCAGTGCTTGCCTTACTAACCCAAGGTGTAGTTATGAGGTATACAGTGAAGCCAATCACTAGATACTTGGTTGTGTACTTATGTAGGCCGGGTGAGTAATCGCATATACTTCTAGATAGCTGAAGAAGCATGAGCTAAATTATCCTATACATGATTTGGAATTTCCAGCGGTAGTATTTGCACTCAAGATTTGGAGATACTATTTTTATGGGGATACTTGTCGTATATAAACTAACCACAAGACTCCGAAGTACCTAATGACACACAAAGAGCTAAATCTCAGACAATGGAGATCATTGGAATTGGTTAAGGATTATGACTTAATAATCGCCTATCATCCAGGAAAAGTAAAGTGTGGAAGCCGATGAATTGAGTCGTGAGTCTTGTTCGGTAGTAAGTGATAGGCAAGATCCTTACATAACACATTTGATGAGTGTGCGAAGCCTTAGGGTTGGACTGATGGAACATTGCTACCATGGTTTGAAGTTCGGCCTACATTACTTGACAAGTTCAGGAGATCACAGGTTGACGATTTTGAGTTAAAAGTCATTAGGGAAAAATTTCCATCTGAAGAGAGTGAGGGGTTCAGATTGAGAAAAGACGGGTTATTAGTTTTTAGAGGCAGAGTCGGTGTGTCGAATGACTAGGGACTCAGGCAAGCTGTCTTGGAAGAGGCTCACAGTTCGGCTTATGCCATGCATTCTGGTAGCATAAAGATGTATCGAACTCTTAGAGAAAGTTATTGGTGGCCAATGATGAAGAGAGAGATAGTGGAATTTGTGACTAGATGCCTTCCCTATCAACAAATTAAGGCAAAGCATCAGAAACTAGTAGATATGTTAAAGTCTTTGCCTATTCCAGAATGGAAGTGGGACCATGTAACATTGGATTTTGTAGTTGATTATCTAGTACATCAAAGGGTTACGATGCTATTTAGGTTATAGAGAATAGATTGATGAAGTCTACACATTTTCTACCTGTCCACACAATTACTCATTGGAGAGATTGGCAAAGTTGTATATCAATTTGATTGTGAAGCTGCATGGGGTTCCAATTTCTATAATACCATAAAGAGATCCGAAATTCACCTCATGATTTTGGCCGAAATTCGAGTAATCTTTAGGGACTAAACTAAAGTTTAATACTGTCTTCTACCCCCAGATCGATGGTCAGTTAGAGAGGACCATTCAGAAACTAGAGGACATGCTGAAAGCCTATCTAATTGAACTCCAAGGAAGTTGGGACCGACACTTGCCTTTGATAGAGTTAGCTTATAACAATAGTTATTAGACAAGTATTAGTGTAGCACCCCCTTACCGTAGAGTATCCACCGAGACACCCGTAGGTCATCTCGGCACATATCCTACGATAAGAGA
>JAOSBK010000007.1:24950673-24966671 GCA_027568895.1 Erythroxylum shatona
CATTAATCTACTAATAATATTAATGATAATAAAATAAGGAAGGTCACGTGAAATAATAATAAGAAAGCGCAAGACATATTCTGTCGGGCCAGGGTGTGGGGGCGCCTAGGGTGGGCGATTCCACCTTTTGAATGCAAAAGAAAGCGCAAGACATGTCAAGATGCTTGAGAAATCAGAGACAATGTGTGATGTGTCAAAAACCCGATGCAAGTGCAAAATCATTTAATGATTGCAGTGCATGTAGCCCTGCGTTATCGCCCTTTGCTACATTTTTGTGATATATTTGCTACAAGATAACTTGAAGAACATGGTCAACAATAAACACATTTGTGAACTTGGTCAACAATAACACAACTTTTGAGACTTGCTCAACAGTAGGACACAGACTCTATCGTACATAATCAACACGGTGAACTTGCTCAACAAATGAACACCTTTGTGATATATTTGTCGTGAGCATTTACAAGATAATTATTGCTATCACAACAATAAACAATATGAGATATAAGATATGAGATATGCATCCTCTTTTGTATCCCATTCTCTTTGATTATAACCATCATCTCATGGTCCATTTCATTTTCAGCTTATGGTCCATTTCATTTTTCCTTACTTGCTATCACTAGTAAAAAAAAAAAAAAAAGGATTAACCGACTTGTCGTCGCGAGTCGACATTTCAAAATCAAAATCACGGGAAAGGAAGAATAGGGGTCGATCAACGACGGAGAACATGGTGGCCATTTCACTCTATAGGGGTAACCTCCACAGAGTCCCCGATTTACCTCGTCGGTGGCTGATGCCAAACCCTAAAATAACTCTCAAAGATTTCAAATGTCTATTGGGCCGCCGTATCAGAGCACTCTCTCGCCTCCGACCCACCACTTCAACCCCTCTCCTAGATTCAGTCGCCACCGGTAATGAACATAGATTAGTGGTCGCTGTTGCTGAACAAGTTGATTCTAAAATTGAAGCTCCTGCAATATTTGACGGTGGCGATTGCACGGTTAAACCAGAAAACGCTGGCAATTCGATACCTGGTGCGAAGCCTGAGGTTGATGTGAAAGGCGGGGAGGCTGTTAACGGCGACGGAAATTTAGTGGTTTCTCAGCCTGAGATACCCGACTCGTCGCCTAACCCTAATCCGGAGGTAGCGAATTGTATATCTTTTAGATGCTAACAGTTGGAAATCGTATGAATGAGGTTAAGATCTGTGTACTTTTTAGAAATGTGTGAACTTGGTTTATGAACCCTGTCTGCGTTCTGATTTTTTTTCCTGTTAATATGGTGTTGAATCGCATTCTCGTTTTCTATGAAACGTCAAACTGTGATTGGAATAAACCAGTCAATATACTGTGTCCATTTCAGCATTGAATGTTGATTAACCTTCGTGCTTGAATTCGAACACATAGAGTTCAGGAAAGAGTACTCTGAAAATAACAGGTGCAACATTGAAAGTTGAATTTTTTCATCTTTTTTTTGAAATTAGTTGCATTTTGATCCTTAATTGGAGCATCGTCATTTTTTTCTTTTGAAAATTAAACCAACTATGAATTGGAGCATCGTTATTTTTAAACCCAATTTGGGTTTTCAACATTCCGTTGTTGTTTGTTATGTGTAATCCATCCCATCAGATTATTGCCATCCCCTACTACTGGCATTGTAGATAACTCTATGTTTATATGTTGATTGGGATAGCTCATGTTTTGCCAATTAGCAGCTTTATTATTCTTAGTTGACAACAAACTTACATGTTCAAGTTTCAACATTTTAGACAGCAGACAAAGTTGATGAGCTGAGTGATAAAGAGAAAAGGAAAAAAGAAGTCGAGGAGAAGTTACATGTTTTGAACGAAAAAAAGCATAATCTTGTTCAAGTGCTGAAGCAGGTAAAACATCTTTACTACCTGCATTTGATAGAGTACATTAGATCTTTTACTTAGAAATTGAACCAGGTGTTCCTGTTGTTTCTGGAGTTGCAATCTTTTTGTTATGGTTTTTGAGAATTTCTGGGAATTTGGAAGTTATTCTTGTTATTTGAAAGATCTTGAATGCAGAGGAGGAATTGAAGAGACGTCATAGTATGCAAGGAATGGTGAACCGTCCATCTGTTCCATTTCAATTAGATGTAACTAATGATTCTGGTTCAATCGTAAGGCAAGTCACTCCTAGGATGGGCTCAGAAGCAAATTTAGGCGGTGATATAGAAGGAGGAGAAACAGAAGATATTTCAAATCCCAACTTCCATTCTCGTCATATTCATCGCATGAGCAGTACATCTCCATCGTCAGAATCACCCCATAGGAGACCTCCCTACTTCCAACACAATGTGGTAATACTAATGCACTTCACAGTTTCAATCGATCCTTCTGATTTGCATCCTATCCTTTATCTTTCCATATACTGAGCTGTGTGGATTTATTTAAACACTAAAAAATAAGGTGCTTGTAGGGGGAGTGTTGTAGGCTGAGAATCTAGTTTGGATGGATATTCATAGATGTAATCTTGTTCAGATTTAAAGTCTAGAAAATATTGATTTACCTTCTCATTAGGCATGCTCTTGGTTTTTAATCCCAGCTTACAAAGTCATGGAGGACGTTACATATTGATAATAATTGTCTGTAGTCCACCAATAGCCAGGACAGAATTTGGACTTCACTGGTGCTTCCCTTGGCAACTTGGTAGTTGGAGAAACAAGGTGTTGATTGTAGGATTAGAACACTGAGACTAGCATGTATGTTTGAGACTGACATACTTGTATGTAATAAAAGCCATATATACTGTTGTTTCTTTTCCATGACAAATAGAATTGCATTTAAGTTTGGCATCCGAGTTCAGCAGTAGCCTGATTATGTGTCCTTCAAGTCAATTGTGTGTTTCACCTATCGAAAACAGAAAAAAGGTCTCGTCTCCATTACTCCGCTTGTAAAAAGTGCTCATTCCTAGTGTGCCCCTGAACTGGATGCAAATGCATGATTTTGGTTAATGTTAATTCTGAAGAGCTTCGAATTGCTTCTATGGATGTCAACAATCTCGTCTGGATGCAAGACAAAATGTTTATTTTCAGTTATCAATTGCAGGTTCCATATCCCTCCCGATCAAGTTTAGGAACAAATGGTAGTCCATCACGCTTTGCTCCCACAGGGCATCAGGGACATCCTGGAAACTTGCCTGCTGTATCTGTATCAGGTACAAGTTACATTGCATCTTCCCCTTCCCCAGCTGCATCTGGTGGCACTTCAGCATTTAGAGATGCTCGACAACCAAGTCCATGGAATTAGGGATGTGCACTAACATGATATGGCTTCTAGCTCTTTCATGAAATTCGGATATTCTTTGGAAGTACGGTCTTCTGATTGCTCAGTGGACGTATAAAACTCTCGTAGGCTCATTTTTATTTCATGGCTGCATACTGGCTGAAAGATGGGACTTTTAAAATTGCTCCCATCACGAGCTGAAGTCCCTCTGTTTTGCTAGTCCAATGGTATTAAGAAAATAGCAGCCACGATTCAACGAATGTGGGGTAGGATCTATTGTAAATAGAGATTTCAATGATTACTAGTATTATGTGCGATGTTGCTCATGTCAACTTTGTAAGTTTGAAATAGCAGAGTTCTTAGGAGTTGAACTGTAGATTATAACTTCGCTTATACGCATTTGATGCTTGTCGACTAATATATGCTTTTTCTGATTACTCTAGTTTTTGGCTTTTATCTGTGGCTAGTAGGTGCATCCTAAAGACATAGATAAGCATGTGACGACAAATCAAATGTAATAGAATAATATTAAATAATTTATAAATAATCAATAACAATAGTTTTATGTAATTAATAATAAAATAATGAAATTTTCATTATGAAAAATATAAATATATAAAAATTTTGTTATGTAATTGTTTAATGTTTTGATTTTGAAACTTCTTCCAACTTTGTAGTTTAGTAATCAAATTTAGTATAAAAGGCCTGCAATGTAAAATAACTTTTAAGTGTAAATTTTTAGGTATTTATAATAATTTAATAATTATATGTTTTGAGTAAAATATTTCTATTATTGCCTTTTTAGTAATACGATTTTACAATTTTAGGATAACTCTTTAAGACCTCAGCTAACCGTAGGAAAAATGCAAGTATACCTTTCTCAATCTTGGGTCCCAGTTTTAATTCTTTTTTTTTTCCTCCCCGTTTTCATTCCACGTCTTTGCTGCCAATAGAAATGAGGTCAACCGTCAATCAGGTTCTAATCTCCTCCCTTCACGGCATATGTTAGAAAAAGACAACACCAGATCTAACCACACATGTCGCTAACGCATCCCACTTCACAAACAACCCCCTCAACCATTCCCTCCAACCCCATAGCCAGCAAGCAAATAGAATGGCACATCGTACCACTCACAGACTTACCTAAGCATCTCCGGAGCCGGAGCCGGAGCCGGAGCCAGATCTCATACTTCCATCGTCCATGGATCCCACTCACAAAAGACGCAACTCAATCCTCCCAACCACCAAAATCCTAGGGTCTATTTTACCCTCTAAATCCTTGTCAAACCAACTACCCAAACCAAACCCACGTCACAAAACCAGTACAAGTTCCCATAAACCCATCAAGAACCAAACCCCATCAAGTGTTGGCACCTATTTGCAAGCCAAAGCGATGACTGTTTCGGCTGATTATGATAGTTCTAAATATTTGGTTGTCAAAGGAAGGCACCAGCAGCACAAACCAATTGATTCAAAGGTTGAGAAGGAGAGGAAAGTAACAACCGCAAAGGAAGGGTCTAAAGAGAAGGTCGAGAAATCAGCATCTAGAGAATTGGTGGAGAAGAAGAAACTCCGGCAGTTTCTAGTCAATGAAATGCAAAGGAAGGAAAGTTTGGCCTCGGGGAAGAAGTGTAAGGAAGTGAGGGATCCATTTGAAGCGCTTGATATTAAGAGGATGTCAGTTTCTTTAGGTGGCGGCAGAAGGAGTTCCTTTGGTGGATTACATATAGAGTTGGCAGATGCTCTTGCAAATTGTGGTGCCAAAGTGGTTTCAGTTGACATGCCTCCATTTATGCAGATCCATGCTGTTGACTGTGCAAGGAGGACTCACGATAGTCTTGAGAAGTTCACCTCCAAGACCCTTGCGCTCACTCTCAAAAAGGTTCTATCCTTATCCAATGATCACGTTGAGATTATAGTTTATTAAATAAAGAAGATTCCTTTCATGGCTCTGCGAAGTGGTTTCTAAGTCCCTGATCATCGATAGGCTTGAAGGGTTGTGTTTTGTGAATTCTTATTTCCTTTCCTTTTTTGTAGGAATTTGATGCCATGTATGGGCCGGCATGGCACTGCATAGTTGGGACAAGTTTCGGGTCTTTTGTGACACATTCAGTTGGTGGATTTCTATATTTCTCAATGGATCAAAAGTTGTACATCCTCTTGTTTAAAACTACAGTGCAAAGAGCTGATTGATTGATTGATTATAGTTGAAGGAAGGTACCTCTCAAATATGACTAGTCTATTATACCTTGTGCTTGCTTTATAAGTCTACCTTATGCTCCACTGATTCCAATATAGTTCGAATCTACCCTTTTTTCTTATGTTCTGAGTAGCTATCAGAATTTATGTAGTAAAATAGTGCAAATAGTATGTCTATGTTGACGCAAATAAATGAAAGTGGACAAGTAAGTTTGGTCTTACAAGAAAAGCAAAACCAACAAATAATTGGTTACTTGTGCCAATATCTAACTCCTTTTTTTTCAGAATAAGTTGCTAAATAGAGCGTAAATTTTTGTTACTTCTCTCTCCCACACATTTAACACTCTCAAACATTGAGTTCTCCCCTATATTTTTATCGCTTAGTGCCACCATCTAATGACTCTAATATAGCTTGAATTTGCCCTTTCTCTATGCTACGAACAACTATCAAAGTTACTCACACTAATGCACGCCCCAAATATTTATTCTAGTAGATGGTGGCTCTAAAAGATAAAAATATGAGGGAAAACTAAATGTTTAAGAGTGTGAAATGTGTGGGAAGGATAAGTGGTGAAAATTCACTCTCTCTTCAACAACTTATGTCGATAAAAAGAGAGTTAGATAGTCCCATAAGTAACCAATTATTTGTTAGCTTTGTTTTCTTGTAAAACCAAGCTTACTTGTCCACTTTGGTTTACTTGTGCCAACGTGAACATACTATTTGCACACACTATTTACACTATTTTGTTACATCTCCGACTAGTACACATTGGCAACAACATATGTTTTATTGGCAACACATGCTTTAGAAAGAGCAACACATGCCTGTTCACAGCAACAAATGCTTTGTTCATAGCAACACATGTTGTATTTTTCAATCTCAAATATTGATTATCACTGTCATACAGGAATTGGAGCGTCCGACCATACGAGAAAGATATGAGCGAGGATCGTTACATTAAGTCACCATCAAACTAACGTAAAATCACTGAAGATCTCATTATATCCCAAATCATTTCTAATCACTAGATTTTGCATCTATGATTCCTCTTTTCACAAAGAGCTATGTAAAATCCCACAATGTATTTGTATTCATGTTAGCCCCTTAGCATATGAAAGCACTTCACAACTAGTTGGATATGAAACCTTAGGTAGAAGGTTAGCTGGATCACGCGCATGACACAGCTCCAAGGTCACTTAACACGTTAGATCAAGCATGTTGCGAGTTTTGGACCGTGTACAAGCTGACATAGTTACGGCTAAGTTCTTAATGGACTAAGAACTTACATGGGTGCTCAAATGGACGGACCATAGCTAATGGACTTGACATAAATAAGCATTAGATCGGACTAGTGTGCTATGACTGGCTTTGGTTTGGATGACTTGTCATCAACAGATAGAGATCGTGTGGATCTTGGATGATGTGGTGGATAAGTTCACGGAGGATAAACATTAGCACTAAAGGATAAAGACCACGTGGGAAGATCATCTGAAGATAGTGGACATCTTCGTGGATAGGATAGATCATGTGTAATCTTTTATCTTGTTAGTTGTGATGTGGATAAACCTTATCGAATAGAGTCCTATTTAGATGAGGATGTTATCTTATAAGATAATGATGTAATCTAATAGAATAAGATGTGATCATAGTTAGAAGAGTTCTGTTAGGATTATAACTCGTTCCCCAAGCCTTGATACCTATATATAGCTCATTTGAGTCTTGCTCCTTACACAGAGTTGAAAGAGTATTCCTTTGTATACTTTGAGGAAAGTAATAAAGGTTTAACATTATTGCTATATCTCTTCTTTACTTCTATTGTTTCCATTATTATTGCTTTCATTGTTTTTTTTAGAGTGTGAGAGTTAAACACTGTGAGGGTCGTAAGGCGTTTAAGAACTAGATTGTTGGTTGACGATCATGTGGGAAAGGCTGAGTCTTGCTTAAACAGATCTAAGTGCGATTTTCATGCAAAGGAGTAGGCGTGATTTGCAAATAAGTTACTAATGTCTTTGCAACCACCCGACAATGAGTCATAAATATCTTGTATGATATCAAAATGATTTTTCTTTAGACACTCGTGTTAATCCATGAAGCCTTGGCTGCTTTCCTAGCCATACTCCACTAGACTGCATCATTCATGGCCTTTAGATAATATGCCAAATTAGCAACACTAATTCTCAACTTTATGACACAGGTTAAAGTTCTAAGGGGTATAGCGATGGACTAGATGTCCACAAGGCTCATACAGTGATAAAAAAGGGACCTATTCATCACTCTTTTGTTTGATCGTCTCAAGCACATGCAGTATTAAGTGTATGTTATGGTGGAACTCCCACTAAGGGTTTGTCATGCTCTAAATAACACCATACGAAACATAGTCCAGTCACTCCACAAAGTGACAGACTTGAGCCACCACAAACTCAAATTTGGCTTCATACAGGCTACATGGATACACTTTCTAAGTTTGATTGAATAATTTTCATCTTAGCACTCAGCTAAGTCGACATACAAAATCCTTAATCACACCACAATAATTAAGGAGATTGTCAATCATTTGGTGCCTTGCAATACTTTGTCTCATCCCACTCGCTATCATAGCACTAGGGTGATGTTCTCGTGTGAGAGAGCAACATTAAGCCTAGTGACAAGTTTTAGATATGTGTCATTTTCAGTTAAACCTTAATTTACTATATAAATTCACACAAGATTAAAATGAAAAACATATTTCATTAATGTATAAGTAAATGAACAAATACATCAAATCCTCAACAAACCTAAACCTCTACTGTTCTTTTGAAAAGCATCTCTTCCAATGGGTTTAGTAAAAGGATTAGCTATCATCTCTCTCGTAGAGACATGCTTTAGGACCACATGTCCTTGTGAAATGATATCACGGATGAAGTGGTAGCGAGTATCAATGTGATTTATCTTTCTATGATACTTCGAGTTCTTTATATAGGCAACTGCAACTGTGTTATCACAATAAATAACTGTGGCCTAATAAAGATGCCCAATAATGTTGAGACTCCTCAAAAAATCTCCTCAACCATATCACCTTTTGCACCGCTGAGGTACATACAACATACTCGGATTCCATCATGAACATTGACACGCACTGTTGTTTCTTGCTACACCAAGAAATGGCTCCTCTTCCAAGAATGAAAGCATATCCTGATGTGCACTTTCGCTCGTCTCTATCAACAAATCCATCAGCATCACTATATCCAACCAATTTGAGGCTCCCACTTGATAGCACAAAGTCATATTAATGGTTTCTCTTAGATATCTAAGTATCCTTTTGACCTCTGCCCAATGCATAGGTCCAGGATTACTTTGATATATTCCAACCATCCAAACTGCAAAGCATATGTCTAGTCGAGCACACACTATAGCGTACATTAGACTACCAACAACACTTGCATATGGCACCTTAGCTATTTGTTGTTGTTCGTCCTCTATTTTAGGACATAAATCCATACTTGGGTATAGCCCCTTCTCCATTGAAGTGTTAACAGGTTTGTAGTTATGCCTATAGAAACGTTCCAATACTTTATTAATATAGGTTTTTTGAGACAAACTCAGAAATATCTTAGAACAATCCCTCAAGAACTTAACCATGAGAACATAATCTACTTCACCCATGTCCTTAATTTCAAAAGTAGAGGACAACCACTTTTGAGTGGCAATGATCATCTCCGTATCATTCCCAACTATCAAGTATCATCTACATATAAAGAGAGTATAAGAAACACATTCTCTTGTCTCTTTATGTATACACAATGGTCCTTTTCAACCATTATAAAGCATACTAATGTAATGGCTTCATGAAATCTAAGATATGATTGCCTAGATGATTGTTTTAGGCCATAAATGGAACATCTCAAGCAATACCCAACGAGTTTATCCATATAAATCTCTTCATTTATTTCTCCATTGAGAAATGTTATTTTCACATTCATTTGGAACAAATTCAAATCTAAATATGCAATAATAGTTAGGATAAGGCGAATAGACACATATCTCACCACAGGAGAAAGTGTCTCGTCATAGTCCACTCCTTCCTTTTGGGTCTAACCTTTCGCCACTAATCGACCTTTATACTTTTCAATTGATCTATCTGCCTTACGCTTAACCTTTAGGACCCACTTTTGTTCAATGATTTGCACCCAACAAGTAGATCTACTAAGTCGACACATGTTCTTAGACATGGATTCCATTTCATCTTCCATTGCTGCAGAGCTTACTTGAAAATGGTGAGTTCATTGCTTCCTCAAAAGAAGAAGGCTCATCAACATCAACAAAAATGCTCAAGAAGGACCCACCTTCTATTTCAAAGCGCCTACGCGGAACATTTTTACATTGGCTCCTACGCAATTATGAAGATTGAAACTCAAGTTCTATGCTCCCATTGACCTCAATAGTCATTGGAATGAATTGTGAATCCAAATCCATTTAGGGCACTTCGTCTTGATGTTTCTCTAACTCATAGAACTCAAGACTTTGTTTGATCTCACCAATACTAGGCAAATCATCCTCCAAAAAATTCACATCTCAGGACTTAACCTTAGTAAGCCCTCCATGATGTTCAATATACATCACATAACCCTTAGAATGCTCACAATATCTAATAAACACACATTTATTAGCTTTAGGGCCTAACTTTCCAAACTTATGAGAAGAATGGTGAACATAACTAGCAGATCCTCATGGCCTTAAACCTTCGAAATTAGGCTTATCTTCATTCTATAACTCATATGGAGTAGTCAGGACAGATTTAGTAGGCACTCGATTAAAGATGTATGTAGCAGTCACAAGGGCATCCCCCCAAAACTTAATTAGGTGGTTGGTTTAGTCAATGTCTACCTAACCATGTCCAACAAAGTTTGATTCCTTCTCTCTACAACTCCATTTTGTTGTAGAGTTCCAAGAATCGTTAACTGTTGGCGTATTTCTTTTTTCTCACAAAATTCTCTAAATTGACCAGAGAGATACTCTCGGCCTCTATCAATATGAATAGCCTTAATGCTCCTCTCTTTCTAATTCTCAACCTCAACTACAAAGCGTTTGAAACAATACAAAGCTTCTGAGCGGTGAGACAATAGAAATACTAAACTATATCGTGAGAAATCATCTATGAATGTAATAAAGTAAGTTGCATCATTACGCGCTCTCACATTCATAGGCCTACAAATATCAGAATGGATCAACTCTAAAGGATGCAAACCTCCCTTAGTCTTACCAAAAGGCTTTTTACTAGCTTTCCCAGCGAGACAAAGCTCACAAGTAGGAAGACTCACTTTGACGAGAGAGCCAAATAGCCCTTCTCTAGCCAATCTGGACATGTTATCTTGTCCAATATATCCTAATCGAGCATGCCATTTAACAAACTCAATTTCAATATCATTAAAAGAAGAAAAAGCAATGTGAGCAAAATATTTATGAGATTCAAATACATCTTCTAAATCCATCATAAATAAACTATTACAAAAGTGCCCATGACCATAAACGGTATCATCAAGATAAATGGGCAAACTATTCTTACTAACAAGGAAAGAAAACCCAAGTCTACTAGTGTTGATATTGAAAGTAAATTACATCAAATGGTGAGTATATGAAGCATATCATGTAAGAGTAGTTTATGTCCATTGTGTAAAGTAAGTTGGTAAGTTCCTACACCAAAGACCCTCTCCTGTGCTCCATGACCCATTGTTATAAAATGTTTATCCGTTGGTAATAGATGCTAATCTAGAAATCCTACATGGCTATAGGTCATGTGTGTTATCGCTCTCGTATCTACAATCCAATCATGGAGAGAATGAGCAAAAAACACGTGTGTGCAAACAAACACACGTAGAAAAGAAGGTAAGTAAGGACAAACCTCACGGGGTTTAATACACTCCTGAGCAAAGTGTCCCTTCTTTTTATAGTTGAATGATAAGAAGTATAATATTGTATTTTCCCCCTCTAATCCTTAGTCTTTTATGTTTATTGTTGGCCTAAAGTACTCATTATGTTTATATTTTGATTTAGGTGTGTATATTTTGATTTCGGTGTGTTATGAAAGAAAAAGGAGAAAAACGAGATAATTTCACAAATCTAGACAGTTTTGACGCATTATTGTATTTGGCCTATAACTTTCACATACAAACTTCGATTGGGATGATTCAAGTGACGTTGGAAAGCCTAAGAGGAGGGTTACAATCTCATGTTTTAAATTTTGAGTGATTCTAACTAGGAGAGATTAGAAATGAGCCCAGAAAGTGAACGTTGTTGTACTTATCCAACGCAGATCTGCGAGATTACTACACAATAATCAAGGAGATAGTTAAGAAATCTTCCTAAGCCAACTTGGACGTGAAATACCAGCTAAAAGGCCACTTCTCTCAGCCAGGAAGACTATTATGTGGATTATTATTATTTTCCTTAATTGGGTATTTTGTTGTGGAGAGAAAATTTGACATATCTTTAGGAGATTTTCTAGGTTTCTATCTACTGGTTTTATTACGAGAAAGAGGAGGGGAAGACATCCAGAAAAAGAAAGACACAACACACCCCTCTCTCTCCTCTCTTCACACTGTAGAGCTTCTTCTGTGGCCCTGTGTGGCTAATCTCATTCTTGGATGAAGGAATTGAAACCTCGGAACATGAGTTCTATTGTTCTTTCATGCTTATTATATTCATTATTATTCAAGATTGCTAGGAAGCTTACTAGTTAATTGTATTTGGTTACTGCTAATCACGTAGCAACTAGGATTTAGTAATTTCATTGGTGTTGTTATTAAATCTTAGGAAGAATAATAGGCTAAGTTTCTCTTAATCGTTGGTGTTTAAAGGAACTTTGATTTATTGATCTTTCTATTGCTTAATGTTGTTGTTAGATTAGATCTTTTGTGCTGGGCTTAGATCATCTAATAATTAAGGTTAATTGGTTCACTAGTGTTCTTTGTTAACCACACGTGAGGAAAGATAGGAAATACTTGTTTCCTCGATAAATACTCAAAGTGGAATTAATTATCATTGTTTCAAGGATCAGTCGTTAGTTCCAATGGCGGATATCTCCCTTAGCCAAGCTAGTTATTATTGATTGTCTTTAAACTTAATCTTATTAACTTTATTAACGTTTTATTTTATTTGCAACAAACAAAACCCCTCATCAATCTTAGTAGTAATTTACATACACTTTCAGTTGCCTTTCTCTGTGGATCGACCCTTATTCCCACTACTACAAGTTTAATTTCAAGGAGTAAGGTTTATTTTTGATAGCCCTCGACAAGCTTATCATTGAAGCACATGAGTTTGGACTTATCCTTCTTACCCTCGTGCTTGCCTCTACGGCATTTAGCAACTTGCCCTTCTTAAGGCCCTTGGTTCTTAGCTTTTTCCTTTTTATGGTTAGGGCCATCAACCTTGCGCCAATTTCATGCAACTAATGCAACGACATTGCGGTTTGCATATTTGCACTCTGTGTCAAGCTCCAAATGGTGGGATATGTCATCAAAGGTCTTAATGATTATGAGTAAGGACCAACTTCACTTATCCCCACGAGGACTCAAAAAGTGAACTAATGATAGCTAGCTGCTCATCTATAAGATCATAACCTGCTGCCTTCATTTCTCAAATCATGGACGACATCACCCTAAGATGTTCAATCATGCTATGCTAAAGGTCCATTATGTATTGATTGAGCAACATTAAGGCACGAAGCCTTATGGATATTGTCCCTCCATATTTTAGGCGTAATTGTTCCCACATCTCCATAGTAGTTGAGTAGTTCTCAAACTCCTCAATAAGGTCATCCTACATGCAAGCTAACAAGGCGAAGCACATACACCTATCCTTCTTTTGCCAAAGGGCATAAACCTCACGGTCACGGCAATGCTGGGCCGAATTCCCAGTCTTGGATGGGTTCATGTTTGTAGTTAAATGGTCGAGAAACTCATGCTCATTGAGAAGGTACTAAACCTTCCTATGCCAGATGTTATAGTTTTTACCATCAAGTTTCTCTTCTTTGGTTATCTTAATAATAAAACTCTTGGTTGTCATTCCACTACGTCATTACACAGGTTTAAGTAAGGCACATATCTATTTTTGCTAAACATTATTAGGTCAAAAATTTTGCAAACTTGCTGGTAATCATTACTAATAACATATGCGGTATTAAGCTCCTAATTATATTTAGCCCAATGATTAATTTTAATTTAATTATGGGTAACACATCCACTAAATATAGTATGAACCAATCATACATGCATTAGTAAGTCTCATTATAAGACTCCATTGATATTTTGGTGCCTTATTTCCAAAATAAATCTATATACCTAGAATTAGTGTGAAAATTCATCCCCTTTAATAATTACAAATCAAATCCTATTACATCATTCTAATAAAAAATTATTAAATGGTGATGTTACATTTTCTTCCTGGTACATAGGAAATCATTTTGGAAAACATAAATCACAAAACATAGGCATTAATTCAAAATATCAATGCATATTTATTCCTTAAACTAAAAAGGATATTGAATGAAGATGGACCCACATACCACCTAGGTATGAGGCCTTTGGCTCTAGGGTTCATTTAATTTATGCTCATTGGCATTAATTAACAATTAGTCACATAGACAAATAATTAATAAATTTATTACTAACATAAATAATAATCATTTAACACAAATGAAATAAATAATAAAATGCAACTCATAACATATATGGCATGCATAATAAATTTATGAATATAATACACAATTATCAAACATGAAAAAATTAATAGCCCAAAAATTATTTCACTTATGTAATTAGGTAAAATTTCAAATTAGGCTAACAAATAGCTCAAATGTTGAAAAATGTTAATAAATCACATAGGGGTAAGATGGTAATTTTAACCGCAGATTAAAAGACCACAGCAAAAGGAGTCTCTGGCCAGGGCGCATGTGAGACGCGACTGTGTTCACACACCCACCAGGCGCCACCTTAGACAATCATTCAGGCCTTATTCGACATGGTTCTAGACTCACCAGTACATGTGAATGATGTTAGTGGGGTCAAATCAAAGATTTTATGTTGTTGGTGGAGCGCATCTCCCATAGAAGGCTCATGAAACAGCAGATGAACACATTCATACTAAACTCATATTATTCATAAATTTCAACCTTTCATGTCCACGACGGTCACTTCGGGCTATCATTTCACTCATTTTAACTCTGATTTTGGCATATAATATACCGTTGAAAAGATGATGTGACAAGAAACATATTCATATACATATCTCATGCAAAATCTTACTATAATAGGTTAAAAAATGGGCCTAAACTTTCAAAAAACACATGCATGAATCGAAATTGCATCATGCAATATCTCACTTAATTCAAATCCTTTTTTACCAAAATTTTAGGCACAAATTTTTGACATCATAAGGAACACATCCATGCCAAAATTTCAATCTAACATGAAGCACGCGAAAATTTGTCGTTGATGGTCTTGTTATACATACATGAACAAATTTCAGCACAATTTCAAAGACGAAAGCAAGTTATACATGCTCTGGTACTAATGAGAGAAGATGTGGTGAGACCTTACCTTTGAAATATGACAAGTCTCTTGGAACTTGTGCTTGCTTTATAAGTCTACTTTACGCTCCAATGGCTCAAATGTAGTTCAAATTTGTCATTTCTCTATGTTGTGACCAGCTACCAGAGTTACTCACACTAATTCACGCCCCAAATCCCAAGCCTAGTAGATGGTAGCTCTAACAGATAAAAATATAAGGGCAAACTCAATGTTTGAGACAGTGAAATGTGAGAGAGAAAAGTGGCGAAAATTTATGCTCTCTTCAGCAACTTATGTTGATAAAAAGAGAGTTAGATACTGTCGTAAGTAACCAATTACTTCTTAACTTTGTTTTTCTTGTAAGACCAAGTTTATTTTTCTATTATGATTTACTTGTGTCAATGTGAACATACTATTTGCACTATTTTGCTACAATAGTGACTAGTATAGATAGTCACGGGAAACTAAAAGGTTGAAAGTCTTTGATATTGTACATTTGGTTAAGAAAGGAGCACACAAATTAGAGATGTTATTTAAATTCGGGTTCAAGCGGTGCATAGATCAAGATTAAAAAAAAACCCTCCTAGTATAATTTAAGGGGGTGTTTGGTTTGAGGGTTTGGGAATGAAGGAATGGAATAATTGTGAAAAACAGTGTTTGCTTTGGAGTTTTCAATTCCAGGGGAATGGATTTATTCCATTAAATTTGGGAATCTACTAAACCCACCAAGGGGGGTGGATATCGAGTTTTCATTCTAGTATAAGTTTTTATCACATTTATTTTTTACTCTTTTATCCTCAGCTTTTGCCCTACCATCATCTTTACTTCCTTATCGCCTCTCAATTCCTTACGATCTCCCATCCTACCTTATTGTGTCTCATAAACGAAGGAATTTTTTGTTTTGCGCCTCTAAGTATATTTTATGAAATCCCTCGATTTAATCTGAAATCCCAATAAACATATGAAAGGCAAATTATTTTCATTTTTAGTGAGGGTAAAA
>JAOSBK010000007.1:24977761-24992920 GCA_027568895.1 Erythroxylum shatona
AGTAATAATAAATCATCCTTAACCAGGTTCCGTCTTTATAAGGTTATTACCTCACACTATCTCGTTATTGAAGAATGTTGTTAGACGCCAATCTTGATTAATAATTAATTAGATTTACTACTACTGGCTAGTGATGAACCTATATGGTCACACACTTACGAGTGTAATATTTCTTGTTTATTATTATTTAATTTATTATAGAATAATTTTTTAAATAATCTATATGGCATATTATTATATTTTTTACTAGCATAAAAATATAATTAATATTGAAAATTCTCTTGTATAAAATAAATGAATAAAATATAATAGTTTTATTTTATTTCATTTAGAAATAATAATAATTATTATTTTTAAAAAAACTAAACTAAACTAAACTAAACTAAATGACAAAGAAGGCGTCAGATGATTGGTGGTTTTGTTTTGGTTTTATCTTTAACCGAAACGTAATGACCAAATGATATGTTGCCAAGGAATAGTTTTCAAGTTATTAAAATAATAATGTAAAACATAAACAGAGTGAAAAAGGATAGGTGTTAGACCTATAACTTCGGAGCACTTCTCAGCGACCTTCATGGGGAGCCATAGGAGGAAGGTTAGCTGGATTCATGCATGAGGGAGGCATGTGAAAACACTAAGGCAAACGTGGGCGAGTGAGATTAGACTTGGTACGAATTTTGGTAGAACCTCGGACCTTGTGGAGATTGACTCGACCCAAGCTAAGGACTTGACGGACTAAAGACTTAGCCCATGCTCAAATGGATGGACCACGACTAACGGACTTGTTGATGGAAGCATTGGATCAAGCCAGTGGGCTAGTGGGCTTCGACGAAATCACATTGCACCATCAACAGATAGAGATCGTGGGGAGATTTTGGATGATGTGGTGATGACTGGGAGTTAGAGTTGCAATGGAACTCAACATTTGAAGATAGTGGAGATCTTCGCGGATAAGGATGTTAGTGTTCTAGATAAATGTAAACTCTATCATTATGTTATCTTGTCATATTCTATCTTATCAGTTAGAGTCTTATTCAGATGGGGGTGTCATCTAATTGCTTTACGTGATATTATCTAATACGAATAGACATGATCTTAGTACGATCTTAAGTAGTTCGGATTTACTGGGAATCTGAATGTGACTTGGACTCCAAGTTAGATGCCTATAAATAGCTCATTTGAGCTCTACTTTTCTCTATTCAATTTGAGAGAGCATTCCTTGTATTCTATTGAGGGAAAGTAATATAAAGGTTGGTTGTTGACCGTATCTCTCTTGTCTTGTGATTGTCTTTGTTTTCTTATTGCATCCATAGCATTATTTCTTCGAGTGTGCGAGGTAAATACTTTGAGAGTTGGGAAATGCTAAAGTCTTTCTTAAACAGATCTAAGTGAGATTACCGTACAAAGGGTGTGGCAAGAAACTTCGAGTGAAAGTTCAAGTTCCAAGGTGACCTTTGTATCAACTAGTATCAGAGCTAGAATTTCGAAATGGCAGTACGAAATTTGATAGAGCGAGTGACTTGGGTGGAAGCACTCATTGGTCCTATTCTTCAGGGGGAGGAAGAGGTCACTTCTTAGATCGAGATGTTGGAGGCGCAGATCTAGCAGTTGCATTAACAGATGGCGGATATGTTTAAGGTACAGGAGGATGTTCAATTCGAGATCTCTAATCTAAGGTGTGTCGTTGCAACGATAGATGGGGGATCGAGCCGAAAGCTCCACACCATAGCTTCCATCATCGATGAAGGTGCGTGACCTAAGGGTGATCGAAGGCGTGCGGGACGTCAAGGTGTTGGAGAACTTCTTGTGCGATATGGAGTAGTAGTTTGGGCTGCTAGAGTATCTGACGCTGATAAGGTCAATGTGATGGCCATGTACTTGGATGGAGATGCCAACCTCTAGTGGAGGACGAAGACCTCTGCGGAGATCAACGCGGGTAGAACTCTCGTGTAGACGTGGGTGTAGATGAAGAAGGAGCTAAAGGATCAGTTCCTTCCCATAAATACTTCTTGGCTCGTGAGGGATGCCTTAAAGCGGCTCAAGCAAGATGGATCGGTAAGAGATTATGTTAAGTCTTTTGGCTCTCTAATGTTGGATATTGAGAACATATTAGACGAGGACAAGCTCTTCAATTTCCTATCCGGGTTACAACAGTGGGCTCAAATGGAGTTACAGAGGTAAAATGTGAAAGACGTGATTGGTGCAATCGCGACTGCCGATGCCTTGGTGGATTTTCGGATAGTGAAAGACTTTAAGGCGAGCTCCTCAAATTCTTTTAAGGGAAAAGGCCACGCCCAATAGAAGAAAACTGAGGGGAAGAAAAAGAAAGACTTCAAGAAGGATTTCAAGGGAAAGGGTAAGCAGAATAGGGCTCGAAGAAAGGGAGATTTCCTCGAAGAAGGGAAAGATTGCTTGTTACTTGTGAGGCAGTCCACATTTTGCCAGAGAGCGCCCGAGGAAGGAGAAGTTAAATGCCCTGATGGTCAAAGAGGATAGTGAATCTTCGAAAGATGTGGTGCTGAATCTGATAGCTTTACTCAATGTGGTTATCACTGAGTTGGTTCCCTTTGATAGACTGATGTATGTGGGTATACAGGTTGAGGAGAAAGACATGACCGCGATGGTGGATACTGGTGCGACCCACAGTTTCCTAGGAGAAAAGATGGCTCGAAAGTTGGGCGTGAGGGTGTCCATGGCTCCGGTGAGGATAAAAACCCCTGAGGGGAAGGCACAAGCAATTGCGGGAATTGCTTAAATTGTTTTAGCATTGGAAGTTAGCGTGCCAAGATGAATTTCATCATCATACCATTGGAGGATTTTGATATGATATTGGGGGTCGATTTCCTTAAAGCGGCAAAGGTGGTGATGTACCCTAATTTGGGAGGTATGATACTAAGTAATGAATAAAATTCCTTTTACGTGAATTATTGTAGGCTCAGGGGTTAAACGACGAATGCTACGACATCGGTAGGACATGTTTCGGCTATGAGCATCGAGAAAGGATTGAAGAAAGATATAGAGACCTATCTCGCTGCCATGTGGGAGGTCAGCGAAGACTATGTGGTAGAAGTCCCTGATGCAGTTGCAAGTTTGTTAAGGGAGTTTCAGGAGGTGATGCTGAAAGAGTTGCTGAAAACTCTTCCCCCTCGTCGTGAGGTAGATCACAGGATCGATTTAGTTCCTGGATCGATCCCACATGCACGTGCCCCATATAGGATGTCCTCGATGGAATTGACAGAACTTCGGAAACAACTTGGTGAGTTGTTGGAGGTAGGGTTCATCTAACTATCTAAAGCTTCGTACGATACCCCAGTATTGTTTTAGAAGAAGCAAGATGGTACACTAAGGATGTGTGTGGACTATCGAGCATTGAACAAGGTAACCATCAAGAATAAGTATCCGGTACCTTTGATTCAAGATTTGATGGACAGGTTATCGAGGGCTGAGGTGTTCACGAAGTTGGATCTTCAAAGTGGGTATTGGCAAGTGCAGATAACCGAAGGCAATGAGCAGAAGACAATGTGCGTAACTCAGGATGGATCCTACAAATTTTTAGTTATGATGTTTGAATTAACTAACGCCCCTGCGACATTTTGCAACCTAATGAATGACGTTCTGTACAACTTTTTGGATGAGTTCGTTGTGGTCTATTTAGTTGACATCGTGGTGTATAGCACGAATATGGCGAAACATAGGGAACACCTGAGGTGAGTGTTCGGATGACTGAGGCAACATAAGCTCTATGTGAACATAGAGAAGTATGAGTTCGCTTAGTTGGAAATTAAATTCTTGGGTCACGTGGTGAGCAAAGATCAAGTCAAGATGGATCCGAAGAAAGTGAAAGCAATAGTTGAGTGGTAGGCTCCTATGACAGTACGAGAATTGCGAAGTTTTCTCAGTCTGGCAAACTACTACAAACAGTTCATAGTAGGATACTCCAAGAAAGCGGCACCATTAACAGACTTGCTGAAGAAAAAGCAAGAGTATTGTTGGTCAAGTGCATGTGAGGAGGCATTCGAAAACCTTAAAGCTGTGATCTCAACTGAACCGGTGTTGAAGCTGCCAGAGTTTGATCTTCTATTTGAGGTACATATTGATGCTTCAGACAAAGCCATTGGTAGAGTCCTTGTACAGGAGGGTCATTCGGTTGCATTTGAGAGTCAAAAGCTCAATGATGCAGAGCAGTAGTACTCGACACACGAAAAGGAGATACTTACGGTGGTGCATTGCCTGGAGACGTGGCACGTATACTTGTTATGGGAAGCATTGGATCAGGCCAGTGTGCTAGTGGGCTTCGACGAGATCACACTGCATCATCAGTGAATAAAAATCGTAGGGAGATCTTAGATGATGTGGCGATGACTGAAAGTTAGAGTTACAGTGGAACTCAACATTTGAAGATAGTGGAGTTCTTCGTGGATAAGGATGTTAGTGTTCTAGATAAATGTAAACTCTATCTTTATGTTATCTTGTCAGATTCTATCTTATCAGTTAGAGTCCTATTTGGATAGTGGTGTTATCCAATTGGTTCACGTGATATTATCTGATAGGGATAGACGTGATCTTAGCACGATCTTAGGTAGTTCGAATTTAGTGGGAATTTGAATGTGACTTGGACTCCAAGTTGGATGCCTATATATAGCTCGTTTGAGTTCTGCTTTTCTCTATTCAAGTTGAGAGAGCATTCCTTGTATTCTTTTGAGGGAAAGTAATATAAAGATTGGTTGTTGACCGTATCTCTCTTGTCTTGTGATTGTCTTTGTTTTCTTATTGCATCCGTAGTGTTATTTCTTCGAGTGTGTAAGGAAAACACTTTAAGGGTTGGGAAAGGCTGAAGTTTTACTTAAATTGATCTAAATGAGATTGTCGTCCAAAGGGTGTGAGCGAGAAATTTCGGGTGAAAGCTCAAGTTCCAAGGTGACCTTTGTATCAATAGGAACATATACGTTTTCGTTTATTGTACTTGAATGAATAAACAAAGTGAAGAGGGTAAGCGATGCTCTCGTTTTTTTTTGTACATGAATGTCTTACAAGAGTTAAAAACAAAAGGATACTCTTTCTTTTCATTTTTCTATACGTGTAAATAAATAAGAGAAAAAATTTTAAAAAATGTTTTCTCCATTCTTAAAGAAGGAGTTCTTCAAAATTTAACCATAGTCATATTAAGTGTTGAAAGTGCAATGTATTTCTCAGTGTAAAGTACATAGAGACTTCGTATTTTCGAAGTTCAATATCGATTAATCATCACAAATTCTAGCTATTTATTTTTACCTATTTTTACTATTAATATGTTTGTTAAACGTAATAAATAAATATATGATTGCAATTTTTATTTTTGTTGTATATGTGATCCTTCAGATGATAACAGCTATAAGTGATTTGAACGATAAGATATGTCTTATAGGATGTGCTAAAGGCAATAGAGATTTGGCCCTTTCTTTTTCAAAGAGACGAAAGATAAGAAAATAAGTGAATACAATTATATGGACCAATTATAGATATATATAGCAAAAAGATGACATTGTACAAAATTTAACACATAAATTATAGACACATTTTAAATTTCATATACTAAAACCTTTAGGAATATTAAATTATAATAAAATTATTTACTTCTTTAAAAAATTAATCTTTACATATGATGTCCAAAATCTTAATATTAATAAAATTATTTAGTTTATTTGCCTTTTAAAGATGATAAATTAAGTTAATTGGTTGACTTCATAACTTAGAAGATCAATTTGTCATGGTTTTGTTTAAAAGCCTTAAAAATATTGAAACTACATGTCCTTTAGGAATTTGTTTATGTTTTATATAAATAAACTAAAAAACTAAATGAGTTTTCAATGAAATTGTGAATATTGCACTAAAATTCATTTCGATTTTGATATAGATATGATATAGTTTCAATATTCGTTAATACTGAACATTAAATAATAAATATTATCTAGAATAATTTTTAAAATTATAAAGTAAGTCCTTAATTTAATATAATTTAAATTTAGTCTCATGTTATAAAATATATTTTAAAGTTTGACCTAATAACTTAATTTATTAAAATTAATATAAAATATTTATTTTTAAAACTAAAACTATTAACCAAATATATTTTCGAAAATAAACATATTTTCAATTTATTTCTTCAACTTTTTCTAATTTATAATTTTATATATTTAATATTTTTTGATATTTTGATTCTTACCTCTATACAATTAAAATTTTACAATATATCCTAATAAAGTAGTCATGTATGGTACAATATATTTTATATTATTTTTAAATCGGTACAGTACTAAATACACTAATTTTTCCTAAGAGCTAAAAATAAGCATTTAAAATGAGCCTAGCCTAGTCATATAAGTTAGGTCGAATGAAATCCTTAATTGTGGAGTAGTTACAATTTCAAATGCGTATAATTTAATAAAATATAGAATAAACTAAATATATTTTAAAATTAAATGACAATGAAAAAGAAACTATCGATGAGTTTGGAAGAACGAATATCACTTCGTAACGGCTTGTAACGGCCGAAAAATGAAATGGTATTCGTTCCTTTCGTACCGCCCATTAATATCGGTCGATACCAGTGTTTTTCATTCAGTACCAGCCAGTATCCAAAATATCGACCACATACCAGTTGGTACTATAAATTTTGAAAATGCCAAGGTATTTTTTGCAATTTTTTAAAACTTAACCCTAAATGACAACCTCCCCAACCCGGTCTCTATTGTGTAACTTTCCACTCTCCCAAACCTTCTTTTACCTTCCTTCTCATTTTTTTCTCTCTCTCACCAACTCTTACTTCTTCACTCACCACCACTGTCGTTCTCTCTCTCTCATTCTCCTCTTCATCTTTGATAATATTGGTCCCTCTTTGGCAGTGTTGCTCCTTGCCTCATCCTTCCCAATCTATGCCAGCATCAGAAGATAGAGATCCTCCCTCAGCTCCTCCCTTCACGTTCCCCGAAGATGTCACTGTCTTCAACCCTCCTCCACGAGGACCACCGCACCATGTTGTTGCCACTGAACGTCTAAAGGAGGAGAGAAGGTCGTTGCTCACCCAAATCTATACCCGAAGCCTGTGACTCGTCACCCAACCCAAAAACCTAACCCAAAACCCCAAGCTAGTGAATTGTTTTTGGGTGTGTTTTTTAAGTTTTTGAATTTTTCCTGCTTAATTACATTTTTTATTGTGATCGATTGGATCTTAGATTTATGAATTGATTGGAACTTGGTTTTGCGATTTGCGTGTATTTGGGTTAGATATTAGAGTTGAATGATCACGATTTTGTCATTTGTGATTTGAATATTGGAGTTGAATTAAATGAGTCACTCACGATGTTGTCTTGGATTTATGATTTGCATGGGATGGATTGGATATTGGAGTTGAACTATTGTTTGGTTGATTTCTGGTTTGGTTATAAAATAAAGATTGGTTTAAGTTTATCCAATTAAAAGAAATTTACAATAAGTTTTTGGATGAATGAAATGCACGACCTCATGTGAATATGTGATGATGCTGATGAATTGAATTGACTCAATTGAAAGTTTATAAGTTGAAACTTGAAAGTTGAATCAACTTAAATTAAAATTTTAAACTGAGAATATTAAAGTTGTAAACTTGCAAAGACTTACATCATTAATTGACACATTCTTAATATTTGTGAAATGGTATTTTATTTTTTGTATTTGGGTATTGACTTTAGGTAAATAATTAGTTAAGTATAAAATCATGCAATTGTAAATTAATAATAATTTGGTTTTAGTTAATGATAGTATTTGCCTATTTGGGTATTAGTTTTGGGTAAATAATTAATTAAGTATAAAATATGTTGAACTTGAATTATTTGTTAATATATATATGTGGGGTATCATAAATATTTATAATAGATAATGTGTGAAAGTAGTGATGTAATAAATGTATCCCAAAAAGAAATTTTTTTCAAATTGTGAACATGTTGTAGGTTCCAATCATTTATATTTAGACTTGTTAATGTCAATTAAAAATTGTAAAAGCAACTTATATATTTAAGAATGAAATATAGAATGATGTATATAATATTATGGTTTGTTAGAAATGAAAAGAAGATTCAAAGCTTAAAATTAAAAAAACATTTATAAAGAAGTTATATCCTTCAACTTGATCATCGTGTTATGAATAGATGTATATAAACAATTGTATAAGACATGTCATTCATTATTTGGCAATTATGTAAATTATATCATATCCTTCAACTTGATCCTCATGTTTGAAACTTTGAATTGAAATTGTTAAAAATGGAAATTGTTTACGTATGTTTTGTGGTTGTTGAAAATGGAAATTGTTTTATGAATATTTTACGATTATTGGAAATGGAAATTATTGAAAATTGTTGGGAATGTAAATTTTTTATGAATGTTTTGTGATTATTGGAAATGAAAAATATTTTATGAATGTTTTGGGATTATTAGAAATGGAAATTATTTATCTATGTTTTGTGATTGTTGAAAATGGAAATTATTTTATGAAGGTTTTGTAATTATTGGAAATAGAAATTGTTTTATGAATGTTTTGTGATTATCATAAATGAAAAATGTTGAAAAATGTTGGAAATGAAAATTGTTTTATGAATGTTTTGTGATTATTGGAAATGAAAATTGTTGAAAATGAAAATTGTTTTATGAATATTTTGTGAATATTAGAAATGGAAATTGTTAGAATGAAAATTGTTTTATGAATATTAGAAATGGAAATTGTTGGAAATGGAAATTATTTTATAATTTTTTGTGATTATTAGAAATAGAAATTGTTGGAAATAGAAATTGTTTTATGAATGTTTTGTGATTATTGAAAATGAAAATTGTTGAAAATGGAAATTGTTTATGTATGTTTTGTGATTGTTGGAAATAGAAATTGTTGAAAATTGTTGGAAATTAAAGTTATTTATGTATGTTTTGTGATTGTTTGAAATGAAAATTGTTTTGTAAATGTTTTGTTATTATTGGAAATGGAAATTGTTGGAAATGAAAAATTTTTTATGTATGTTTTATGATTGTTGGAAATAGAAATTGTTTTAAGAATGTTTTATGATTATTGGAAATATAAATTGTTGAACATTATTGGAAATAGAAATTGTTTTATGAATGTTTTGTAATTATTGGAAATAGAAATTGTTTATGTATGCTTTTGTGATTGTTGGAAATAAAAAGTGTTTATGTATGTTTTGTGTAATTATATATGTTGAATACTTGAATTGTTAGTTTTTGACTTATAATGAATTGCGTTCCATGAAATTAAATTGTGTGTAATGTAATCATACAAAATGAGTTATATTATATAAGATGGATATGTATATTGTGTAATGAAATTATGTGTTACTTATTTTGATATATGCATTCTTTTATTTTTACAAATAAATGGAAGGAAGTTCAAGTACTCCTGATGAACCCACTTCAGGAAGATACAATGATCCAGCTTGAGCTCATGCTACATTGATTCCCTATATGAGGAACCATATTATTTGCTTGTTTTATAATATGCATTTGAAAGGTGGAGGAATCACTCGATTAAAAAACATTTAGCTAGGGTTAAAGGAGATGTGAAACCTTATAAAAAAGTAAGTCATGATGTGAAGTAGCAGATGAAAACATTGCTTGATGAATATCAATATGAGAGAGATAGAAGAGAAGGGTTGAATTTTGAAATTGGTAGTGGAAGTTTGTTTTTTAGTTTTTGTGATGATTATGAAAATGTTGAAGGTGGTAGTGGTAGCGGTACTAGTAGTGTTCCATATTAGGCTCAACAAGAAGTACTTGAACGTGATGTGAGGAAGAGAAGAAGGCAGGTGACTAGTTTCTTTGCACCACGAGCAACTCCTAAAGCCCAACCTTCACTTTGTAGTGTAATGCAATCAAGAAATGTGACTCATAATGTCAATATGGCAATAGCCAGATGGTGATATGATATAGGTTTGTCATTCAATGCTTCTTAGTCTTATTATTATCAACATATGATTGATGTAATAACCTATTATAGTTCGGGATACAAAGGTCTTTCGATTGATGACTTAAGAAGTAAACTTTTGAGCTGTTCTGTTTATGAAATTAGAAGTTATTTGACTGAAAGAAGAGTTAATTGGGGTACTTATGGATATTCAATCATGTGTGATGGTTGGACAAATAGGAGACAAGAGCCTATTATACATTTTTTGGGTTATTCTACAAATGGCTCTATGTTTTGAAAATTTATTGATGCATCTGACCTTATTAGAAATACTGGGACTTTGTTTGCAATATTTGATGAAGCTGTTAATGAAGTAAGGCTAAAAAATATTATTCAGTTTATTACTGACAATGATTCCGTAAGCGATAAGAAAAAGGTTGCAGATTATATATAATTCATTGTTTGGACTCCTTGTGCTGCACATTGCATTGACCTAATACTGGAAAATATATTAGATCCTAGGTACTTTCCTGTTATTAATAAGACTATGCAGAAAGCTAAAAAGATGACAAAGTTCATTTATAATCGTGCATGAGTATTTAATTTCATGAAAAAGGAATTTACCAATGGTAGGAGTCCTACTATAACAAGACTTGCAACAAATTTCTTATCACTTTAATCTTTTGTTTCAATGAAGAAAAAGTTAAGACAAAAGTTACAAGTGATAAATGGGTTTCATTTAAGCATTATAGGTCTAATGCTGGAGTAGAGGTTTGTAATATTATACTGAAAGATAGAGAATTTTGGTCTCAATGTCAATTTGTTATCTGAGTTTGTGAGCCTTTGATGAGGGTGCTTCGCTTGACTGATAGTGAAGAAAAGCTAATAACGAGTTATATTTTTGATGCCATGAAGAAAGCAATGAAAGCAATCAAGGCTAATCTGAAATATAAACATTCTTTTTACACACCATATCTTTCAATCATTACTAACTCGCTGGCTACACTGCAGCAATATTTGGTTTTTTAATTTATATAATTAAATTTTAGGATAAATTTTAAATACTGAACCTGACCATCCAGTCCGACCGGCAAAAGTTTGAACTAGTCAGTGGTCTGATTCGGTTTCACCTGATAACCTCTATGTATAAAAACCAGTCGGTTCAAACTTTTTCTTGACAGACTTAACGGTCCGATCCGGTTCAGTTTTTAAAAGTTTGATATTTTCCTTGTATTAAAATTTGAATAAATATTATTTGATTTTATAATATCTATTTGACATATTAAAATTACTATAAAATTAACCTTTAATCTTTTTTAATTACGGTATTAAGCTCATAAGACCATTTTCAAATAAATATTTATATTATTAAAATTGTATGCATTAATAAATTTATAAAAATGAAAAATACAATAAAAATATTAAATGTTTATTCTCCACCGTTTCCTCTTGCTTCCTCTTTTAATCATAATCCAACCTAAAGACCTATAGGAGATGATCGAGGTCAAAGTGTCGCACAAAAAGCAATTGAAAGTTAGGCCAACCATCTTACGTGAGTCATTTAGTGTTATCGTGTTGTAAACCCTTGGAGGAAGGAGACTTCAGTGACAGTCCCGCAAGATCCACTCATTTGTTTAATACTTTTTAGGTTAAATCATAATAGAGAATATGGAAGCATCCTCTACTCGTTGTAAGTCCAATCCAGCATAGAATTATTTTTCTTCTTCTCAAGCATCTGATGGAAATATCCAATATAACTGTATGTTTTGCGGTAGAATTTTTAAAGTAGGATTAGAATGAAAGAACATTTGATAGTGTTAAGGGTAATATTACTTCTTGCAAAAAAGTACCACTTGATGTACATGATACGATTAGAAAATATTTGCAGCATCTTTTGGAGATGATGAAACACCACAAGTATTAGATAAAGGAAAAAAAAGGAAAAGCTACTATTAACATAGATTCTTATTTTTCTCAAAGAACTACTCCTAATTCTCAACCTAGTCTAAAAAGTTTTATGGTTGATAAGGATGTTGTTTTATGATGTAAAAGAGCATGGGTTAGAAGGTTCTATCATTCATGTATTCCTTTAAATGCTTTAAATTCACCACATATTTAAAAAGCAATTAATGCTACAACAGCAATAGGTCTAGGATTTAAGGTACCATCTTATTATGAGTTGCGTGTACCTTTGCTTCAAGATATAAAAAGGGAATGTCAGTTATGTAACATCCTGTTACTTGAATTAAGATTAAAATGGTGTTTATTAGAGATTAATGAGAAATTAGGAAGTATAATTTACGCTTATGCTTAATGTGACATATACGCACACGATATTATTGATTTTACACATATACAAATAATTGTACATGCATTCATGATGTTTTTCCGGGTATAAGTGATTTTTAATGTGATTAACGTGTTGATTTTGGATTAATTTTGTTACAAAATTTAATTGGAGACTATTAATAATATTTTGGAAATTTTAGGAATTTTTCTGAAAATTTTGGGGTATTTTAGACTAAGAAAAATGGACAAATGACATAATGATTTGTAACACTTATAAGAGGATGACCCCCTCGTGTCCATGAGTTATTAAAGTAAGATATTAGGCAAAAACTCTTGTTGTTTTCTCTTCAGCATAGCTTTGTCTTCACCGAGCTTTGGTCTTCTTTCTCATGCTGTGATTTTCTAAAAACAAGGTAAGTAAACTTCTAAGTTTTTGAAAACAAGGTAAGTAAACTTCTAAGTTTTTGAGTTCCATAACTAATTTTTGGTGATGTTTTCCATGCTGGAAATAAACACAAGCATGAGATAGATGAGTTGCAGTAATTATGCATGAAAAATCGTAGGTGAGTTTTGATTTTGGTGTTTGGTTTGAATCTTAAGTTTTAAGTTGTATAAAAGTAAGATGGGCTAGACTGGAGTGAAAATGCAAAGAATATAAGTTAGAAATGGTGTAGAAATCGTGAAATAATGAAAGGGAGAGTGCAGAAAATGTGACAAAAGTTGAAGATGATGAATAGTAGTGAAAAATTTCTGGTTTTGATATTTGTAGCTAATCTTGCATTTTGAGCTGTTTTAGCATAAGATAAGTTGCATGGATGTAAAAATGAAAGAGTAAATGTAAGGGTATAAGTTTGTGATGAGGGATTAAATAGAAGAGAGGAAGAAGAAGAAGGAGAAAATTGGTTCGGTAATGAAGGAGGAAACTTGCGTTTTTAGAGAGAAGAAAACACTAGTTGCACCAAAACTGAACTGTGTTGACTCTTTTAGCCACAAATTTGTCATTCGACCTCCAAATGACTTGAGAATTGAACAAGTGGACTCCTAAACATTTTTCTTTCTCCCCATAAAAATTTAGAGCCATCTGAATTGATTTGAAAATGATTGATATGATGAAAGTGTGGAAGTATGCTGGAATGTTATGAACTAGAAAATTTTCATGAACATGCTTCAGTACTCCGATTATATCTTGATCTTTAGAGTTTCAAATAAGTTGATTCTTAATTCATATTAATCTTGAGACATATTTCTACAACTTTATTGGAGATGTTGAATTTTAATTCTGTCTCTAAAACTTTCAAAATTGGCATGAAATTGAGTCTTGGCTTAGGTTGTAGCACTACCATGGACAGAAATCATATCCTGTGATTATTGAATAAACTATATTGATGTAGGTTGAATTAGACTGAGGTGTCTTCACCAATGTTGTAGTTTATTCTCTTAGCTTTAAATTGGTTTAAAGTTGGTAATATTTGGATATTGGGATTGAGAGTTATAAGGTGTTCAACTTGGAGGCATGATCATGCATTAGCCTATGCACAACTCATTGAATAATGAACCAAATTGAATGATCTTGGTATAAATATAGACTTAAGACATATTAGAATAATTTGTTAGAAGGAAGTGTTACAAAATTCCTTCACTTTTATGATGAAATTAATTATGCAAGTTGACCCATAAGTATGTTGTTAGGAAAAAACTGAAGTGGTCAATTAAGTTATGTAATTGATTTCTCATTGTTTTATTATGGTCCAAATAATAAATACAAAGGAGATTAATGAGGGATTTAATATCTGATTGATTTGATTAATATCTGATTGATTTGATGATAAGAATCAATAAGATACCTGAAATTGTCATTGAACATGCATTGTGCATATTTTTATAAATGCTTGTGCATAAAGGAATACTTATACATTTGTGCAAAAATGAGATATTTGTAAATGTGTTGTGTATGTTATAGAGGAGCACATCGGACGCTAGTTGGACATTTTCGGACTATCCAGACAATAACTTCTTGGAGTATACCGTGAGTCAACCTAGATGAATTTCCTATAATTAATTTGATTTGATTTTACCAATTATTGACTTGTTGCGATTGTTTATGAATTTCGGACTCAAAGTCCGAGAAGTTAAATAGTTGGGATGTATTGGAAGTGCTTGATTGCCTTGAGATTTTGAATGCTATGTGAATTCTCAACAAAAGTTGAATGTCGTACTTAGATCCAATGATTATGAGATTCTGACTGTGCATTATATGTGACTGTTATACATGGCCTAATCTGAACTTGAAGCATTTCATAAAATACATGCTCAGATAAAGGCGTTGTAACCAGAGTAGCCAGTATGAAAGCGCTTACACGTAAAGCTTTGCTCCATGACTACTAATTCTGCACGTAGAGCTATGCTCGGTGATAATTGTTTCTGATTGAGCCCAATGGGCCAGTAATTGTATCTGTATATGTAAGGCACTCGGTCACAACATTAATAACGAACCTAGAGTCTCATATGTCTGTATTTGTTTATATATATGATCTGATTCGCAAAGATTAAATGATGTTCCTTGACAGTGTGAGTATTTGTAATATACATGTTCTGTATGATTTATTATGAAATATGTGATTTGTGTATGTGAATCCGGTGAAATCATCAATGATGGTTCACTTATTGAGTTCGCAAAACTCATAAAAATTGTAACGTGATTTTTCAAGTACGAGACAGGATACTTAATGTTTATTATAGATTAGAAGAACGTTTTAGATTAAGTTATGGCTCAGTGGTCTGTCAGCTGACGTCAGAGAATTATAGCTTTTATTTTATTGTTTTTGTTAGAACTTGTATAAGGTTTTGTAAATATTTGTCTAATGGAAACAGTGTAAACTTTGTGAATGAATGCAATGAATGGTTTTAAAATTTGCTGACTTTTAAATGATGTTAGTTGATGCCATGTG
>JAOSBK010000007.1:25016988-25049702 GCA_027568895.1 Erythroxylum shatona
ATTTTCATGTGCAACAATTTCACTATTCATGTGTATGTGTATGACATATTATGCATGAGCATGAAATGTGTTTCCTAATTTCTCAACAATTTCTCTCATTTACTATTTTTGCCTTAATATGAGTAATGGGGTGTTACAATTGGGCCTTATAGTGAAGTATTTTGCTTACTCATTTATTGTATTGCTTATCTATTCTTCTATTTTATAATTATTTTTTTATTAATGTTTAATGAACGCAATTAATTTATTAGTTGAAATCATTTCCTAGATTAAAGTTTGAATACGTAAAATTTAAAGTCTTTTAATCATTTATAGCAACTAGGATTTTTAATTTCCTACATCTTAAATTATTTCTCTTAGGAAAAGCAGTTAACTAGATTAAATACAACCATATATGTTATATTCTCTTGCTTTAATGGTCTTTTTTTTCTTAAGGCTATTGTTTAATTAAATTTGGATCATATCTTTATTAAGCAATAAGGATTAATTGAATTACGTGTTTTTGATTAACTATCATAAGGAAAGACATATATTTAATATCACAACGAATATATAATTGAAATAATTAATTTTATGCTAATGATCAATTGTAGTTTTAAAGGATGGGAGTGACATAAACCAAGGTTTGTTTTGTTGAAAACTCTCATTTTATTACTTATTTTATTTTCTTTATTACAAAATTTCATATCCCCCTCCTTTTCATTAATTATTCATTTTCTTAACAATTGATGAGCTAGAATTTCTTGCGGGAACAACTCATACTTCCCTATATTACGTTTGATTTTAATTGCAAGAATCTAGGAATTAATTTGGGTTACCTACGATAGTTCTACCACCTTGACTCACCCTTTATAGATGAACCTTGTAGAGGAACCCTTAAGTTTTTTAGGCATTGGATTCTCACTAATGTTTGTGTTACGCAAGCTGAAATTCTCACTTTTGCTTCATCCATCCCTGCACTTGTGGGTGCTTCTCTTTAAGGCAGAATGTGCCCTTATTAATGCATCTTTACATCCCATAGCTTTGGTAGATCACTTAGCCCTATTCATCTTTGATGTAAAAGTGTTCAATAAATGAACTATTATAAACTCTTTTAAGAGTGGCTATTTCTGGGCAAACCTCCTGACTATCTTTGCATCCTACCTTCTTTATCACTGAGCAATCATTTAGGAGCCTTAGTTGGTGATCAGGGTCGTTTCTCTATTGTTAATGAAGCTTATCCCCTATCATCTCATTAGACAACCTTAACCCCTATTATTATAAGGTCATATATAGTATTCAAAGTTTGTCTCAATTTGACACCACTCTTGTAACTTTCACCAAAACAATGTTTTATCCTGCAATTTTCAGTCAACTATTACGCCTTAATGCATTTCAAAGAGAACCATCTAGCTTTGGGTTCGAATGAAATTTCACCCCTAACCATAACTCATTTATTGATTCTTTAACATCATTCTATTCGAAACTCCACTTAGTTTCACCCAAACTTCATTCTAGTCATAGGTAGATCACCCAAGTTTAAGTCCATAAGCAATGACAATTGCTTTATGAAGACTAACTTTTGCTACAAATCTAGTTGGTTCCTTTAATTAAGCCACTGCCTAGAGTCGTCTGTTTATTCTTCAATAGGCATGCGATTAAAGCCCAGGCTCCTTCCACTGCTTGGGAGCTCACGATTTCATCTTCTATTTCACTCCCTAATAGGGATTCCTTTCACCTTTCCCTTATGGTACTACTTTGCTATCAATAACCTAGAAGTATTTAACTTTACGAGGTGGGCCTTGCTAATTCACAGCACGTGTCCTATGCTACTTAAGTTAGAGCATAAACTAGTGAAGCTTTTAGCTAGTGAGCTTTTTCCATCTAAGGTGCAGCACTCCACCACTTTACCTAACAATATGATGCTTGTATTACTCTCCATAACCCCATTTTCACAGTTTAGGCTGCTCTTATTTCACTCATTGCTATTACAAGAATAGTTTTTGCTTTCTTTTCCTTTAGTTACTAAGATGTTTTAGTTTGCTAGGTTGTTTCTTGCTTGTTTATTGAACCTCACCCTTAACTTTAAAGTTAAGACTATGCCATCCTAAAGTGCTACTAAAATAAAAGGAAGGATCTTATCAATTTCCATATATGAGAAATTATAAATCAAACAGCCAAATAAAAAAAGGGTTCTATCATATAGTTTTGTACTTACTAAGTTCACAAGTTAGAGATAAGTAGACTCAAACTATTAACATTTGCCACAAGGTAAACCACCACCTCTCAACCCCTGACTAATTCTACTATAGAGGCTAATGATAGACAATAACTTCCCTTCCCCTTCGCTGAACACAACTTATAACTTTCATTATACTATGCTCTCTAAAAAGCAACTCTTATCAAAAGGTGTTGAGTTGGAATCACATTCTAATTAAGGATTCATGTAGTTTTCAATCCAGCTATAGTGAAACTAGGAACAAAGAGATCCCCCATTTATACCGCACTTTTTAGTCTTATAAATGTTGGTTTAAGAATAAGAATGAGTGATTGCACTTGTCTAACCCTTGCTGCCCATCTTGAGAGTGGATAGCTAATGAATTCCACTTATTAAGTATACAAACCTTGGATGCCAAAGGCATCCTTAGGGTGATCTTGTAGTTCCCACAGGGTAGAGACGATGGGGTCAATCTATGGATTTTCCTTCCTTTTGCTACATTTTATTAAAGGGTTGAAGGGAGATAATGTATCAAGCTACGAACAAGGGCCAACTTGATCCTCTTCTCTAGGGATCCTAGATGAAGGAACCCTAAGAGAGTTGCTGACTCCAACTATTGTTTATGTACGATCCATACTAAATCTAACCAACTATGATCCTACCTCTTATACATTCTTGATAATTTATCTTTGCTTCAGTAGAGTCTTTTAATGGCATATTTCAGTCTTCTTCCTCATTACTTAGAAAGAGTGAGCCACTTGTTTAGGTATGAGATATTATCTTTATCGCTATACAATTAAACATCAACCTGTGATTGCAACAACCTAATTGCAAGAACGAAGTTGTACCAACTAATTTATACCCCCCGAGCCAAATAGAGCATGCATAAAGGAGTCAAATGCTTCTTATATTCTTTTCTTTATTACAGCTAGGCAATCTTAGATTTGAAGTAAAGACCTCACCTGTGAAGTAAATTACTGCACCTATTGTCCAACAAATTAAGAGAGAATGAATAGATTCCTTTTAGAGAGTAATTCATCCTTCCCAAACTTAGCATATAACTCTCAATTGTATTGTGCTCTCTAAGTGTGTTTATTCCCCCATTTTTTCCTTACCATGGCAAGTATTTTTGAAATATCTCCGATGAGAAGAAAAAAGGAGTTAAGAGAACCCCCTGATCTACCTTAGATGCTCTAAGATCCTTTTTCAAACTTGCTCCCAATTGAGTCAAGAGATAGATAAATAGACATATCTCATTGCACTAATTGGGGACATTCTAAATGACTGAAGGGGTCAAAGACTAAGAAGTGGGTTTATTTAATAGGCAAGCATTCATCTTATAGTTAGATCCAATCTCTTAATCCTTACATAAAGGAAAAATAATTTCATATTTTCCCTTTTAAGAATGGAGGGTTAGGAAAATCTTATTGATTGCAACTTTCTCCTAACCTCGTGAAAAATATGAAAAAAAAGGTTCCAAATGTGTAATCCCTCCATCACCCAAGAATGAAAGGGATGATCTCATAGTTCTTATTCTACAAAAATATGTTAGGTGCTCCATTTTATTTTCCCATTGAGGGAGAACCTAAACCTATGCTTGAGAGAATTGTCCATCCACTGATAAGGGATGTAGAGATTCTCAAGAAGAAAGAAGTCATGGTGGTCCTCTGGATTGCATAAATCCTAAGAGTGAATAAAAAGTTGGATCTATATTGGATCTCACTTGAATCTCCTCATCTATCCTTTTAAGGAGAAGTTTTGTTTCAAACCTCAATTTAAACAGGAGAAGTAAGCCATACTAATGTGCCTTAAATGATCCCCATCTTAGGGTCAAGTGCTAATGAGCACATTGAATTATCTGTATGGCTGAGAGACATTATAATGTAGGCACAACAATGCAATTGTTAGGGGCTCGCTCTATTACTAGACTAATAACATGTTGTGTAAGCCTTCCATTGAGGGCTTACTATGCATAAAATGAGAGAAATCCTATCCCCTTCTTTCCTATTTTACGTCTCTATATCCCTCTTACATGATGATATGGGGAAGCAAAGAAAAAAAAGGGATCCTATTAACTTATTCTGACTAAGGATAATAAACTCATGAGTATGGTCTTACTTCATTGTTAAGAAACAAAATTAAACTTTCGTCATTAAGTTGAACTCATATTATAAGTTACTTCCTTCTTTTTTATGTAAAGTAGTGTCAAAACAAAATACCCAATAAGTAGTACCTCTCCCTAAAAAGGAGGTGATCCAATCGCACCTTCTAATACAACTACCTTATTATGATTTCTTTTTAATCACTAGCCCTACCTTCAACATCCCCCTCCTTACAATTAAGGTAATAACTTTGGGCATAGCCAGCTCTTATAATGTGATGGACAGTGTATACAAGGCTCAGGAACAAATTCACCATCATATGGCTGATAGATGATTACTAGCAGTTTTAGTTTCATACAGTCAAGATGCATCCTATAATTCGAATTGCGGACGAGTTTTTGGAGTTATCTCACCTTTATAAGATTGTGACCCTTTGTCTAGACCATTACAGCATGTGTGATGCCCAGTTATAAGGGGTATGATGACTTGACATCATCCTCTCCTTCCACCAGCTTACTGGTAGTTTGTTTAAGGTTCTAAACTCAACGATGCTAACTAAACACTAGGGTTATGCTTATTGCAGGAGTTAACCCAACACCTAATGGAACAGGCTGATGACAGTCATAAACCACCTATGTCCACATTCCTAAAGGCACCCATGTCTTTCAAAAGGATTCGCAACATGTCAAGCCTTGGTAAGGTTCTTCGCTTGCATTGAATTAAACTATATGCTTCACTACTTGTGCGGTCCTCTGTTAATTTCTTTGAGTTTCATTATTACAAATGTACTTCCTAAGTGGGATATTTAACATGTTAGCTACATCACTACATAGGACCATACACACAACACCTATTATCTATCATTTACGACTAGGGATACTAGGATATCTAATCCCATTTGCTCCCTTATCTTTCATCTCTCAGTGGCAGTGTTGGCTTAGTAAAGTGTTTTCATCATTGGTATTCTTTCCAATCTTTATGCATTCCACCACTCCATTAAAAACCCCTCTGCCACTAACCTAATTTAGCTTAGTAGTTTAGATCGCCTGTCCAAGGTTGAGCCTCAGGATTTGATGGTAGATTTATAAAGCCACCTACAGATGCTTTATGCTCAATCATTTTAGATAACGTTTGCATCTTTTATATTACCATGATTTCTAGCACAAAGTTGTTTGATGTTTATACCCTAGATACTGTTAGTGCTTCTTTTCCAAAAAAGAAGTTCAAGACCTTTAGGCCTTCTACCTTCATATGACATTGCTCTGTTAGACTTTTTTCATTAAAACAAATCCATATTGTTACCTCCCGTAGGATTCTAGACCATGCTTTAGTCCCAGTGTGGCTGATCATCTTCTCGAACCAACTACTAATCATCACCTTAGTAAGCTATTGCCTTACTAACTAGTTAATTAGATGTGAGCCCCTCCTCAGGTGAATTCCTCCTTTTGCTCCTTAACCTACGGGGTATTAGCAGCCATTTCTAATTGTTCTCCCCTCCCAAGGGCATATTTTTACATGTTACTCACTCATTCGCCACTAGAAACACCACTTCCCATCTAACTTGCATATATTAAACATGTTGCCAGCGTTCATCCTGAGCCAAGATCAAATTCTCCATAAGATTCTTAATTGCATTACTTATAGCTTCCTTGTTTGTAGACAAAGTGGATTCAAATTATCTTTCATTTATAGGCATAACTTGTATCCATACGCTTCATATTCACTTAGATTTTGCTTTTAAAAAAAAGCCATCCATACCCCCTTATGTCAACCACAGGAGCCTTTTATTCATTCTCATTCGATCACAGCGATTGGGAAGCAAGTTAAAATAGAAAAACTCTTATTAGGTTTAAGGATAATCAAGCTCAAAATGATGACTTCTATATCAAGGTGACACTCTAATGCTAAGTTATATCCTTCCCTTGTCCTTATTGAAAAATAGAACTAACTAATCATAAGGCTAAAGATCGAGAAACGCAATGAATACTAAAAGAATCATAAGGCTTAGAATTAAAGTGTTTACACATTTGATTTCTTTAGGGGACATAATGAGATTCGGAAAAGATTTCAATAATTCTTCTATTTACTTTGATAAGTGCAATTATAGTGGCTTGTCCATAATAAATCTTTAGAATTGTCAATTGTAATTCAAATTAAATTTTTTTCTATCTTATCCAATGTTCTGAATGTCGTACCAGTACCAGTATTGAATTTAGTTCTAGTATATTACTATACCGATATCGGTATCGGTATCGATCAATACAAGGTATCATTTTGAGTAATTTTTAAGTTTATAAAATAGCCCTTGAATTTTTTAAAATTACAGAACAGTCCTTCAATATATTGTACTGTATCCTTTATAATTTTACATTAACCTTATCTCTAAAAATCATAATAATAGAAATTTAAAATAATAACAATTTTTTGTTAATATTATTTTTCACATATTTCATGTATAAATAATAACTACATTTAATATGAAAAAGATCATTTAATCATCATACAAATATAGAATTGAGAACAATACAAAGTATTTAAAATATTACAATTTCATCATATAATAAATAATAATTACATAAAAATATCAAATAAAAAGAATAATAAATATCCATTACTTTCTAACAATTACAATTTACAATTAACTAGAAGTGAAAAATGATACAAATATATTTACAAATATATTACATATATAGAATTTAACATATATATCAAATATAAGTGAAACTACAAGAAAAGGAGAAACAAAAACCTAGAACTTTATTTAATTGAAAACCTACTATAACTTCATTGACCTCAATTCTCATTTGGTATAAAATCCTCATCATTGAGAGGAAGCTCATCATCGAGTGGAGTCTCATCATCACCATTATTCAAATTCGTTGCACCAAATGGCATTGACATGCTTTCCCATCTATGATTATCTTCTAGTCACTCTCATATATCAAACCCAATTACTTTTAAACCCAATTCGCTAAAAGATCGATATTATCAATGTAAATTTGATATACTAAACTACTTGTTCAATTAAGAGTCCAAGTAAACAATAAAATTAAATTATTAAAAATTATAAGAAATTATTTAACTTAATAATGATAATAACATACATTTCTTGAAGCTTTAAATTGTATCGAATAATGACCAAGTTATTAAATCTTTTGTACTCCACTCTATTCCTTTTATTGAAATGGATGAATTCAAATGTGCTCTAATTCCTTTCATAGTCTATTATACTCATGCATTGACTTAGAATTCAAATTGCAAACCTTTTTAATTCTGGAACACTACTTCTAAATTGGTCCCACCAAGAAATTGTAAGTCGTAAGACAACAAAAGTAGCGTTGTATACAATATAAAGGGATGATTACTTTTCAGTACGTAACAAAAGTGAAAAGACCTAGATTAAGTTTTTCTCTTTAACAAATAGCAACTAGCATCCCAAAATCTCCAAAAGCCTCCTTATAAATCTTCATTTGTGAGCTTAGAAGATTTTGCATCATTTCATGCTCAACAACTGTTGTAATAGTTAGTAGCATTCACCTATTAACTTTAACTTTCTTTGTAAACTTGGTCTGAAATAGAAACTAGGATTCAAAAATGCCCCAGCTATAAACAATAGAGAATAAATTGTCTTTCCTATCTCTCATTGATGATCACAAGATAAGGTGTGTATAAAGAAGGTCTATTTTTCATATTGGCCTTGATTGCTTCCTTTACCCTCTCTATGACATCATAAAAAAACTCATTATTTCCTTTTCATCACTATTAGTTAGACGAAGTACCCTCATCAAAGGTTCACAAACTCAGATGACAAATTGACATTGGGGCCAAAATTTAATATCTTTAAGTATAATTCTGGAAACCTCCAATGTAGCATTAGACTTGGCATACTGAGATGCAACCCACTTATCACTTGTAAACATTTGGCTCAAATCTTTGTTCATCATAATAAAACACTGAAGTGATAAGAAATTTGTTACAAATCTTATAACAATAGGACGATATAAATTTCTACCATTGGTGAAATCCTTTCTCGTTAATTTTAACACTCATGTACGATTATTAATAAACTTGGTCACCTTTTTTTTTTACTTTTTGCACAATCTCATCAATAATTGGAAAATACCTAGTATCTCCTATATTTTCCAACATCAAGTCAATGTAATTTGCAGCACAAAGAGTCTAATAAAAAGAATTATACTTGCTTTATAATCTTCTTCTAGCCATTTTATAAGCGGAATCATTGTTAGTAATGAATTGAACAATATTTCCTAGCCCTATTTCACTTACAACTTCATCAAATTTTTAAATGAAGTATTAAAATTCCTAACAAGGCCAAATGCATCAATAAACTTCAAAAACATTGAGCCTTTTGTAAAATAAACTAAAAAAATTAATAATAGGTTTATGTCTCCTATTTGCCCAACCATCACACTCGATTGAACACCCAAAAGTAGCCCAAGCCATTTTTCCTTCATCTAAATAACTTTTAATTTCATAAATAGAGCTACTCAAACGTTTACCTCGGTAGTCATCAATTGAAGAAGCTTTTATCCCAAACCGTAAGAGGCAATACTATTTACCATAGGCTGTTAATAAAAAGACTGGGAAGCATTGAATGTTATACCTGAATCATACCACCATCTAGCCATTGTTATATCCACATTATGAGTCACTTCTTTTGATTGTAAGTCACTACAAATTAAAGGCTAAGCTCTAGAAGTTGTTCTTAGTGAAAAAAAAAATAGACATATTACTTCTTCTTTTCCTAACATTAGGTCTAGGTGCAACGTTTACTTCTTGTTGGATAGGAATACTACAAACTTCAACATTCCCACTATCATCCTGAACACCAACAAACGAGCTTCCATTATACATAATTCAATCTTTGCCTTCTATCTTTCTTGTGCTGATACTCTTCAAGCAAAGTCTTCATTTGTCATTTCACACCATGACTCACTTTTTTACAAGGCTCCATATAAATGCTTCTTTAATATGGTGATTCCTCCACCTTTCAAATGCTTGTTACAAGACAATTAAATGGTATGGTTCTCCATTTTGTTGACTAATACAACATAAGCCTAAACTGGATCATTGTATCTTCCTAAAGCGGTTGAATTATTAGGAGTACTTAAACTTCCTTCCATTTATATGTAAAAATAAATAAAGACATATATCAAAGTTAACTTATAAATTTATATCAAACTAAAGAACACATAATTTCATTATCAACTACTATAATAAAATATGTATTGTTTAACTCAAAAGTCCAAAGTAACACAATTACATGATAAACATATACATCTTATATAATAGAACTAATTTTCTATGATTACATGATACACAATTCACTAATAAGTCAAAAACCAACAATTCAAGTATTCAACATACATAATTACACAAAACTTATATACATCTTATATAATATAACTCATTTTGTATGATTATATCATACATAATTCAATTTCATCAAACCCAATTCATTAATAAGTCAAAAACCAATAATTTAAGTATTCAACATACACAATACACATATGCATCTTATATAATATAAATCATTTTGCATGATTACATTATACACAATTCAATTTCATTCAATGCAATTTACCAATAATTCAAAAACTAACAATTCAAGTATGCAACATACACAATTACATAATACACATATACATCTTATATAATATAACTCATTTTATATGATTACATCGTTTAACCATAAATTAAAGACATACACTCATAACTATAACATATTTAACTTCAACTATAACTCACAACTATAAGTTTACAACTTCCTTTATGTAATCTCATAACTCAACTATAAACTAATATAATTTGTTTACTTATACATTTCAATTTGTAATGCTTATGGTTATTTTGTTTTCTTAACTAATTTCAATCATCATTATTACTAAAATCCTAATCTCTAATTTTAATTTAATAATCTTTCAATTACCAGTTTTAGTCAACATTCTTAGTTTCTTACTCAAGTTAACTCCACAATGAAGAGTTAACATATACTACATAATTCAATTTCATCCAACATAATTCACCAATAACAATATAAAAATGCAAACATTTAATTTTCTTAACTTAATTACATATATTAAATGATTTAATTATATATTAAACTTATATTTAAATGATTAATAATATGTTAGATACTTTTTATATATAAAGAACAATTAGTAAATTATATGTTTCATATAAATTAATTAACAAATTAATAACTTAATGCATTCATTTTGAAATTGATGATGTTTAAATTACATTGAAATTGAACCAACTTATACAAACAATTCCAACTCTCAAACCCAAAATTTTCCTATGCATTAATTTTCTTTAGAAATTGATAATGCCTAAATTACATTGAAATTGAATCAATTCACATGAATATTTCCAACTTTCAAACAAACCAAAATTTGCCAATTCACATAAATAATTCCAACAATTCCAACTATCATAAAACACACATGACACAACCAAATGCAATGCAATTGCAATTCAAACAAAAATACACCAAAAATTTAGAAAATGCATTTAAGAGTCAAGTCAGTTATGTTTGATTCGGTTCGGGCCAAACCGAGTTAGGTTTGGATCTGGATTTTAAAATTGAAATTCTAGACCTACACTCTATAGATAACTATAGGCATTGGGCAATGGATGGTTGGAACTTGGAAAGCGATGGAGAGCAGTTGGGCAATGGGTGGCTGGTGGTGCGTTGTGCATGAGGAAGAGACGATGGCAGTGTGCTATGCGTGAGTTATGAGGAAGAGACAATGATGGGGTAATGCTGAGTGCACGGTGTCCAATGACAACAACACATGAGGGAGAGTCACCCGAGAGGAAAGTCAGAGATGAGGAGAGACCAAGAGAGAGAAATGCAAAATGTGAGAAAGACAAAACAAAAAAAATGACAGAGGTGAATTGGGGGGTGGGTGTTAAATTTTGATTTTTTGCAAAATAATCCTTGGACTTCTTGAACTTTACGATATCGACTGGTACCACATGAAATTAGCGGTACTGGCTCGTGCCATATAACAAGACTTCATCCCATTTTTCGGTCGTTACGGTACTTTTCGACCAGTACCGGCCAGTACGATACGAAATTTGAAACGTTGATCTTATCACATCCATTTTATTTCAAATTAAATTAAAGATTATTCATGTATAAGATATTTTATTTGATTTATTATCAATACATTTTTTTTGTCTGTCCTTATGACTTTCTTTTAAATAAAAATAAAAATAAAAATAAAAAGATTGATTCTTCTTCCCTAATTCCTTTCTTTATTTTTTTCTTAGGACACATTTAATCTGAATTTTTTAATTTTCGAAGAAAATATCAATCTATAGGATGGGTTCGGGATGCAATTTGGATTCAATTAAAGAATATGCCTTTTTTTATTCTAAGGCCGACATTTCTCGCAACTACCTTGCATTTTTTAAAAAGTAATGATAAATTTATATTCCCTAATAACCATACATGTACCTTTTGATACATACGGTTCAACAAAAATAAAATTACAAAAACAGAATCAATATGCAAATTCTAGCCCTCATTTTCTTTTTCTTTTTTTTTGATAGTGAATATTTTCTAAATTCTCTTCTGACGCAGGGGCTTTTCTTTCAATTTTCAAGAAAGTTGAGTTTTGATAACTATAAAAAGTTGTTTATCAAACTTATCAAATTCATTTCTTATTGAAATAACAATTCAATCACGATGCCATTTTCTTGTTCTTGAATGGGTTTATATTTTTATTTCATTTTGAATTTTATTTCTTTCTCTTTAATAGATTTCTACGAAATGTAAAAAAGTTATATAAAATAAAGATATTTTCAACAGTTTACATTTATACTTATGTTGCTTATGTTATATTACACTGAATCTTTGAGTTATAGATTATATTATTTCATTATTTCATTTTTCATATTTATAATTTTATTTAAGTATTGTGACTTAAGGAATATAAACTAGGCAAACATAACTAAAATATTTTATAGGGTATGTGGCGATCAATACCTAATTAGGTTGCGAAATCATAACGATTAATAAAATAAAATATTTCTATAAATCCTTTGTTGTACTAAAACTAAAATTCATATATTTTTATTTATAATTTATATTTATAGAAATTTCTTTCTAGAATAGTTTAAATTATAAGAAATCCTTATAAAATTAACTAAAATTGCCACATTAAGGATTGTTATCTTAAGGTTTTTATAAGAAACATCCAAATACTTATTATTCAAATACTTATAAGGAAAGTAACTTTTTATTAATTTATACATTTCTTAATAATTGTATATTTGCTAAAAAATTCCATTAAATTGATTTATTTAAGTTCGACAATTGAATAAAAATAGCTCATTTTACACGTATCAAAAAGAAATCTTGAGGAATCATAACATTTATTATGTAATTACAAATTGTATTTCAATAGATGTTATAGTACACAATCATTACATTAATTAGAATTAAAGTTTAAAACAAAACATTGCAATGTAGTGTCATTTTTCCATAACATTTTTAAAATTGACATCCACCATAAGCAAAATAAATCATATTACAATAATCACTAAAATAAATTTCAATTAAATTTTCTCATTTATTTGCAAATTAATGTCTTGCTTCATGAGCTTTATCTGCTCTTCAATCTCTTTTGTTGTACTTGTTTCGACTATGGTTATTTGAAACTCTTTCTTTACATATATACTTAATTTATAAATAAGTTTAATAGCCCTCTCGATAAATTTCTCATCGTACCACTAGAAAAAAATTACACCTTTCAGTCTAAAACAAAAATTAATTAACAAGATAAACATTACACATATTAACATTTTAACCTTATTAAAAGTAAAAACTTATCAGATATTTGAAGTATCCATTAAATCTCCTCCTTGGGTTATGATCACTCCATAAAGTTCTTAACGGGATATTTAACCCATAATAACAAATCACATTATCATTATTTGAATTTAATATTGTATTAATAAAAGATATAGAGTCCATAACTTTGGAAATTATCACTGCAATCTAACATAAATAAACTGTACAACTGATCAGAACAAAAGCAATTCAGTTACTATTTCAAATAATAACCTTATGTATAATATTTCCAAACATAAATATTCAATACCTCTGTAAGTTAATGTAATATAGATAAATCAACATATAAGAATAATATCATAGGATTATGCAACTTTATTCTTGTTCTAATAGACCTAATCCAATGAGCTTACTAGAGCTTAGTACAAAGGAAATAATATACACCAAATACAATTTCGTCTCTATTATCTTGTTATCCAATATATAAAGACCAAAGATAGTACTGCTACATAACATTTTAGGCAATGAACATAATAATTCACCAACCTTACTTGTTTGGTCCTTTATCTCGTTGCTTTTGCAATTTATAATCAATGAAAGGATCATCTGATTGGAGCTATAATAAAGGAATCAATGCATCTTTTTCTCCTAATTTAGTCCCAACCAATGTTATAAATACCGTATCAGCCTTGGTATTAGATTGAGTTCTGGTAGGTACTGTACTGATACACGTCAATATAAGGTACCGTTTTGGGCAATTTTTTAAATTCATGAAATAGTCCCTAAATTTTTTAAAAATTGCAAAATAGTTCATTAGTATATTGTATTGTATACTTTATAATTTTACATCAACCATTTCTCTAAAAAATATAATAAAAATTTAAAATAACAACAATTTATTTATTTTTATTAACATTAATTTTCAAATATTTCATATATAAATAATAACCACATTTAATATGAAAAAAGATAATTATCATACAAATATAAAATTAAGAACATTATGAAGTATTTAAAATATTTTTGGAGTATTCAACATATATAATAACCCAATACACTTAATAGTCATGAACTTAAATATGTTTGAAGACAAATATAAAAAATTGCATACATGAAATGAATTGAACTTGATAAATAAAGATTTTTTTTGCTTCATTATGTATGACTTAAATATGACATTAGTTTATATAGATGATATTTTGGTAATTTCATCTTTAACGAAACAACATTATTAACATATTAAGGCATTCATTTACATTATCAAAAACAATGGTCTAATAGTATCAAAAATCAAAATATAACCTTTTTCCACAAAAACAGTAGATTTTTAGGACGCTACATTCAACAAGCTATATTAACAATTATGAAAAGAACTTTCAAATTCAAGAGTAAATTTCTTGTTCATTTTACAGAAAAAATGATTTAAAAATTTTTAGGAAGCCTAACCTATGTTATGAAATAGATTATGTAAACTATTATATGATATGATAAAAAATCAATGGACATAAAAACAAGCCAAAATAGTCAAACAAATTACAAGAAGCATTAGGACTTTAACCCTAAGGTGTGATTTTGATGTGTATAAGCTTTCACCTTTTAGTTTGATTCAGTTGTAGCAATATAGATTGAATGAAGTTTGTGTAGTATAGTCTAAATACATTACGTTAGGACATTGATTAACTTCTTCTAATGTAAGTTCTGCAAATCTTGGCATAGTGGAAAAGGTGGGTTATAACTTTTGAATCGATACAATATTTAAAAGAAACAAATTTTTTTCACCTCTAATTGAAGATCCAATAACTAATTTGGTTGAATATGTTTAGTTGTTCTTTACCCGTTTCATCACATTAATTGATTAACTTCATCACATGAAGAAAATTTGTGCATTTATTTTATTAGATTAAGAAATTACTTACAATGCAGTTGGATTTAACTATCATCAAATATTTTATACTTTTAAAATTCAAACTCAAATATCTCAAATTTCAACTATAACAATTCCAATACAACACATTGAACACAACCATTCACAATTTCAACAATTTCCAACTTTCAAACCATTCACAAATTCAATATTACACAACATAAACAAAACACCATTCAAATGTAATTCAGGAGAAGAATAAAAAATTGAAATCATACAAAAAAAATCACAATTTCAATTAGGTTCTCTAGGCTAGGTGTGAAACTAGATCTGAAAAATCAGGTATCACTTTCAGCTGGTAGAGGCAGCAATGGTGGACCAGTGGAGGAGAGCAACTAAGCAGGGAACAAGTCCAATGTAGAGGGAGAGCAGCAGGCGGGGGAGGCTTGGTGGAGAGGCAAACTAGCAGGGGGAGGCATGATGGAGAGGGAGAGATGAGAAGTGACGAGCAATAATGTTAAGAGGGGAGAGAGAAAAATTTTTAGTGAGGAAACCGACAGTGAGAGTGAGAGGTGTAGGGGAGGGTTAGTTTTGTTAAATTTTTTTACAATTTAGTCCCTGAAATAGTCAAAATTCATAATACCGACCAGAAATGTCAATCGGTATTGCCAGGACTAGGCAAAACTTTTGGTACTGGACAGTACCCAAGACTGGTACTGAAGTAGAAGATTTTGTATCATTTTCTAGCCGGTACGATATCTTCCGACCTGTACAATACAAAATTCACATCTTTGGTCCCAACATATAAGAGAATATTGATTCTTGAAGATTAAATATATTTCTTAGAAACCAGAAATGAGAAATACAATAATATCTTCTTCGATTTAATAAATAAGTGGCACATAATCATAAATGATTCTAAAAATATGGACCTATTATAAATAATAATCAAAATTTTCCAGTCTCAATTATGAATTTCAATACAGAGATATAATAGAAACTAAAGAACTCAAAACAACTTTTGTAATAAATAACTATTACCTAACCTCTGTCAAATCTAGGTGAATAGGCATCTAGTTTAATCAAACATAAGAAGTTAATCAATTCAATTAGCATTAAATAATATTAAACCAAGACCTGCCAGTATTTTGATGAGTTCAATTGTTGCACCTCATCTTCATTTTCTATAAACAAGTTATAAAAGTTAATTAATTATCTTGCCATAGTTTTATGAAGACACATTTATATGCTTGAGTAGAAGATATAACAATTTACAAACTCTATGACAAGTTAATAATCAAATGAGATAGCAGCTGTTGCGAAATGTGTGAAAGAGAAATAAGAGAGCTGATGTAAAAGAGAAACCAAAGGAAGTTACTACGAGTGCGAGAGAGAAACCAAAGGATGTCGATGTAAGAGAGAAACAAGAGGAAGCCAGTGCAAGAAGAGGAAATTGGAAGTTGGTGCGCTACAAAAATAAGAGGAAGCTAGTACGATAGGGGAGGAGCAAGAATTAAATTTGGGATTTTTTACTTGTTAGGATATTTGTGCTATACTGTTGCTTTAAACCTTTAAAAATTGATAAAGAAAGTTATATTTGCAGGTGATATGAATGCAAAAATATTAAAGAACAGCAAAATTATCTGGTTCGATAGCTTTAATACTATCTACATCCAAGCTTCCCACAGAAGTGGTTTCAACTAGTATGAAGAAAAATGAGCAAGATTACAAAAGTATGAGTGTTCTTCTAGAACACTTGCAAAGAGTTTTACAATCTCCTCAATACTCTCAAGTCAGTACTCGAGCAACTCTCAAGCCTTACTCTTAATTCTTTTACTCTCTGATGATTGAATACAATATGATGTGAATAATGAAGTATCTCTCTGATGCTTATGATCTGTTCCTCTTTATATATGACTTGCATACAAAAGCTTTCGGCTGAGTTTGAATGAATCAGACAAGGATTATGTGCCTCCCACATGAGTTACTAAAATTCTCCTTCTGGCCTGCGTATTATCTTGTTTGAAGCTACATTTTATATTGAGGCTTCTGACTTGTATTGAAAATAACAGTGCTTTGAGTTTATTCTTTAAACTTGATTTTTAGTCACATGTGCCTCATGTGTAAGTGTCTGGATCTGATTCATTTTGTTCTGACAGACAAGAACATTCGAGAGCTTCTTTCTCACTTCGACCTGTAGACACCTCTTCTCACACACCTTCTGTTCTTCAATTTTTGCTGTTTGATTTTTCTAAGTGTTGGTTGGTGGAGTATGCGTGATTACCATCATATTATTCCCTCCTACTCCATTAATTTTCGCTCAGATAAAAAAATCGAGAGTGATTTTGAAATTCAAAACCTTAGTTTTTTTTTGCCACACTTGGGAGATTTGATGAGATCGCCTTCGATTTCATGGGGCTTCACTAATCTGTAAGTAACCCTTACAAAAAGTGAACTTCTTTTGTGTTAATACCTTAGTTCCGAAATCTAATGGATTTCTTTATCCTGTAATTTTCTCCGGGTTGAAGGCCCCTTTTGCGATTCAGTCTCTGACAAAGTGTAATTGCACATCTATATGCTTGGATCTCTCATGGAGGACTAGATCTCTACTAAGGTACTGTGCACTCTGATTATCCGTATAACTGGCTTTGTGATGTCGACGTTGATTTCTTTCAGTACACCTGATAGCCATGTTAGTTCCTTTACACCTTTAGTGATTGCATAATACTCTGCTTCTGTGGTTGATAAACTCACTACTGATTATTGTTGTGATTTCCAACTAATTATGTTTGCTGATAATGTAAAAATGTATGCTAAAATTGACTTTCTTGAGTCCTTATCTGTTGCATAATCTGCATCCACATAACCACATAAAGACAAGCAATTGCATTTAGTTAGTTCAGCTTTAGAAAAACATAGTCCATAGTTAATGGTTCCAAATAAGTATCTGAGAACCCCCTTGAGCTCTTGCCAGTGTTCTAAACCTAGATTGGCCATGAATTGCTTATGATACTGATAGCATATGCTAGGTTAATCCTTGTGCATAACGTAAGGTACATTATACTTCCAACATCTATATCATAGGGATAGTGAGCCATTGCTCTCTGTTCATCCTCAGACTTAGAACTCTTTTCAGATACCATCTGTAGGTGAGATCTTAGGCGAACAACACCAGGTTTAGCTTGTTCCATATTGAATTGAGCTAAGACCTTTCTTATATAATTCCTTTGAACAAGCCAAGGCTTTCCTTCCTCCTCTTTCTGATTATTTGCATTCCTAGAAGCTTCTGAGCTTCTCCTAAGTCTTTCATTTAAAAATGAATGTATAGATCAGACTTCACTTCTTGAATTCTGTTTAGGTCCTTTCCTGTTATTATTAGGTCGTCTATAGAGACCAATATGAAGACTACTTTAGTCATTCCTAGATCCTTAAAGTATAAGTAGTAATCATATGAGCTTTTAGTAAAGTTCATACTAGCAATAACCTCATGGAACTTTTTGTCCCATTGCCTTGGTGCTTGTTTAAGCCCATATAGGGATTTCTGTAATAAAAGACATGATCTAGCTTATCTTTGTCCTCAAATCTGACTGGTTGCTTCATATATATTGTCTCCTCAAGCTTTCCAAATAGAAAGGTTGTCTTGATATCCATTTGATGGATTTCCTAGTCATATAGAGTAGTTAGAACTAGTATAATGGTTTTGAATTTGACTACTGGAGAGAATATCTCCTTGTAGTCAATTCCTTCCTTCTATCTAAACCCTTTAGCTACAAGCCTAGCCTTATTGATCCTAGGTTCTGCTTCTATTACTCCTTTCAACTTGAATAATCATTTGTTCTCAATTAGTTTAGCTTTAGGAGGTTTAGGGAATAAAGTCTAAGTCATATTCTTCATTAAAGAAGAATATTCTTTCTCACATGCTATCTTCCACTATTTTGCATCCTCACTTCTTATGGCTTCTTCATAGGTTTCAGGAGCCTTGTATTCTATAATGTCAACCATAAGGCATGCAAATTCAACCAAGTTTAAGTCAGTGTACCTCCTATTAGGGATTCTCTGTCTTGGTTCCCTATCCCTTGTGAGTTAATAGTCTTGTAGATTTCCTTATGGATCATCTGTAGTTGTATGTGGGGTTTCCTCTTCACCCACCCCTTCAGTCTCTTTTGTCCTTTGTTCATGATGTGTAGTGCCTTATATAGGCTCCACAACTATAGGTTATGTAATGCCACCTTCATCAGTTTTTTATGGAACATAGAAAGGGACTGATTGGTTCAGTGATCTTAATTGCTCCTAAATTTCCATTTGGAAATCTAAATTTGAGGAACTCTAGTTCAGCAGAGGAAATTCATCTTCCTTGAAGATTACATCTCTGCTTATGATAGTTTTGTAGCCTCCCTTTTGGAGTAGTAAGATCTTATATCCTTTAACTCTCTCTGGATAGCCTAGGAAAACTCCCTTGATTGCTTTAGGTTCCAATTTTCCTTCTTTTTGATGTGCATAAGATGTACATATGAAAGTCCTAAGGTGAGTAAGGTTATGTTTCTTACAATTCCAAACTTTTTGTGGAGTCTTGTAATCATTAGCATAGGTGAGGAGCCTATTAACTAGATAGGCTTCAGTCCTAATGGCTTCCCCCCATAGAGAATGTGAGCAACCAGAAGAGAGTAGCATGCAGCTGGTTTTTTCTAGGAGAGTCCTATTGAGTCTCTCAGCTACTCCATTTTGCTGAGGTGTAGCTCTCACTATTTTGTGCCTTAGGATTCCTTTCTTACCGCAATACTCTTCAAACTCTTTATTGCAGTATTGTCAGTCCTTAGGCATCTTAGCTTCTTCCCACTCTGATTCTCCATAAATGTGTGCCATTTCATGAAGTTTTCTAATGCTTCATCCTTTCTCTTCATCGGATATACCCAACACTTTCTAGATTTGTCATCAATAATAGACATGAAATATAGATTCTCTCCTGCAGTAGGTACTTGAGCTGGCCTATAGAGATCACTATGAGTATATTCCATGATCTCTGTAGCCCTCTGTGTTTTCTTTTGAAAACTGAATCTGTGATTCTTTCCAAGCACACATGATTCACAGAATTCCAACTTCTGTAGGTTTTGATCAGGGATTAATCCTTGTTTAGAGAGGTGGAATAAACTTTTGTTCCCTGCATAACCTAACCTTGCATGCCATTGCTTGGTTGATTCATTATTTCCCTTCTCAGTAACTTGATTAACTTCAGTTGAGCCTATAACATAGTACAACCCACCCCTTTCAATTCCTCTAATAATGACTCTACCATCCTTTAGGATTTCTCTGAGTCCATCTTTAGATCTAATTAAAAAACCTTGCTTATCAAACAAGCTTTCAAAAATCATATTTCTCTTTATTCCAGGCACAAATCTGACATTACTGTGGATCCTTCTCTTTCCATCAAACATGTTGATGGAGACACTTCCAATCCTCTCTATGCTTTGCTTCCCAGAATCTGCCATTTTGACCTTGGTAGTGATTAGTTCAAAAGTAGTGAACCAACCTCATGGTACAACCTGAGTCAAAGATCCATTCTCTACTCAGGTCTTCACTATCCTTAGTGATAGCCAGAATTTCATCACCACTTGAATCTTCTAATTTCTCAACATTTCCTACATCTCCACTTTCTGCAGCCTTATCCCTTTTCTTCTTTCTGCAGTCCCTTGCAAAATGTCCCTCCTTATCACAGTAAAAGCACTTATTTCCTTTTCCTTATTTCTTCTTTTACTCACCTTCCTTGGTGTGCTTATCCTTTCCACTTCCTTTCTGCCACTTTCCTTTCTTGCTATTTTTCTTATGAGACTTTTTTATCATGATTATTTTCTACAAACATTACTTCTGCCTCTTTCTTAAATGGATTAACATCCACTATTTCTTCCATTAACGAGTCTAACACCCTCTTGATAGTGAAGGATTCTCCACTAGCATGCTTAATTACCTTCTTGAATGCTTTGAATTTAGAAGATAAAGCCTTTAAAATCACTACAACTTGATGTTCCTCATAAATATTTTCATCTGTAGCTTCTAAGTCTTGTACTAACTTAAAGAAATAGACTAAGTTGTCATCTAAAGAGACAAAGGTATTTATCTTATAGTTAGCAAGATTGTGGAGAAGTGTCATCTTGTTAGGAAGACACCTCTTTGTATAAATTTTATCAAGTTTCTACCATAGCTTCTGTGCAGTGTTACAACTCTGCACTTGTCTTATCACAGTTCGTGATAAGTGAAGCATTAACTTGTAGTGTGCAAGTCTTTGCATTTTAAATCTCTTTACTGGATCAGTCTCAAGATCATATTGATCTTCGATAGCCCCATAATGTTCATAGGACTCAAGAAGAGCTTGAATCTGGTCCAGATGGTGAAGTCTTCTTTTCTAGTAAATACATCCATTTCTTTTCCTACCATTGTGACTGTAGTTTAAAGAAATAAAAGACTTTTACTTACCGAAAGTTCTTGATGATCTTTGTTCATCCTGTGGTCAAGAAATGCCCTAAGAGGTTTCTGAATGCTTTGATATCACTTCTGTTAGGATATTTCTGCTATACTGTTGCTTTAAACCTTTAAATATTGATAAAGAAAGTTATATTTGCAGGTGATATGAATGTAGAAATATTAAAGAACACCATAATTACTTGGTTCGATAGCTTCAATGCTATCTACATCCAAGGTTTCTACAGATGTGGTTTCAACTAGTATGAAAAAAATGAGCAAGATTACAAGAGTATGAGTGTTCTTCTAGAACACTTGCAAAGAGTCTCACACTCTCCTCAGTACTCTTAGGTGAGTACTCTAGCAACTCTCAAGCCTTACTCTTAATTCTTTTACTCTCAGATGATTGAATACAATGTGATGTAAATAATGAAGTATCTCTCTGATGCTTGTGATCTATTCCTCTTTATATATGACTTGCATGTAGAAGCTTTTGGCTGAGTTTGCATGAATCAAACAAGGGTCTTGTGCCTCCTATTTGAGTTACTAAAATTCTGATTTTGGTCTGCGTATTATCTTATTTGAAGCTATGTTTTATATTGAGGCTTCTGACTTATGTGCTTTGAGTTCATGCTTTATACTTGATTGTTAGTCACGTGTGCCTCATGTGTAAGTGTCTTGATTTGATTCATTTTGTTCTGACAGATAAGAACATTCAAAAACTTCTACCCCTTTCTCACTTCGACCTTCAGACACCTCTTCTTACACACCTTCTGCTCTTCAATTTTTGTTGTTGTTTGATGTTTCTGAGTGTTGGTTGGTAGAGTAAGTGTGATTCCCATCACATTATTCCCTCCCGCTCCATCAATCTTCGCTCAGATCAAAAAATTGAGAGTGATTTTGAAATCCAAAACCCTAGTTTTTGGCCACATTTGTGAGATCTGATGAGATCGGCTTCGATTTCATGGGACTTCACTAATCTGTAAGTAATTCCTACAAAAAGTGAACTTCTTTTACGTTAATATCTTAGTTCCAAAATATGATGGATTTCTTTCTCCTGTAATTTTCTCCAGGTTGAAAGCCCCCTTTGCGATTCGGTCTCTGACAAAGTGTAATCGCACATCTATATGCTTGGATCTCTTATGGAGGACTGAATCTCTACTAAGGTACTGTGCACTCTAACTATCCGTATGTATAACTGGCTTTGTGATGTCGATGTTGATTTCTTTCAGTATATCTAATAGCCATGTTAGTTCCTTTACACCTTCAGTGATTGCATAATACTCTGCTTCTATGGTTGATAAACTCACTACTGATTGTTGTTGTGATTTCTAACTGATTGTGTTTGTTGATAATGTGAAAATGTATGCTGAAATTGACTTTCTTGAGTCCTTATCTGCTGAATAATTTGCATCCATATAACCACATAAAGATAATTAATTGCATTTATTTAGTTTAGCTTTAGAAAAATATAGTCCGTAGTTAATGGTTCCAGATAAGTGTTTGAGAACCCCCTTGAGCCCTTACCAGTGTTCTAAACCTGGATTGGCCATGAATTTGCTTAGGATACTGATAGCATATGCTAGGTCAGGCCTTGTGCATAGCATAAGGTATATTATACTTCCAACACCTACATCATAGGGATAGTGAGTCATTGCTCTCTATTCACCCTCAGTCTTAGGAATCTTGTCAGATACCATCTGTAGATGAGATCCTAGGGGAACAACACTAGGTTTAGCTTGTTCCATATTGAATTGAGCTAATACCTTTCTTATATAATTCCTTTGAACAAGCTAAGCTTTCCTTCCCTCCTTTTTATGATTATTTGCATTCCTAGAAGCTTCTGAACTTCTCCCAAGTCTTTCATTTCAAAATGAAAGCATAGATCAGACTTTACATCTTGAATTTTGTTTAGGTCCTTTCTTATTATTATTAGGTCATTTACATAGACCAACATGAGGACTACTTTAGTCATTCCTAGATCCATAAAGTATAGGCAGTAATCATATGAACTTCTAGTAAAGTTCATACTAGCAGCAACCTCATGGAACTTTTTGTTCCATTGCCTAGGTGCTTGTTTAAGCCCATATATGGATTTCTGTAATAGATAGACATGATCTAGCTTATCTTTATCTTTAAATATTTCCATATAGGAAGGCTGTCTTGACATCTATTTGATGGATTTCCTAGTCATATAGAGTAGCTAGAACTAGTATAAGCCTAATGGTTTTGAATTTGACTACTAGAGAGAATATCTACTTGTAGTCAATTCCTTCCTTCTATCTAAACCCCTTAGCTACAAGCCTAGCCTTGTAAATCATAGGCTTTGCTTCTATTACTCCTTCTCAACTTGAATAACCTCTTGTTCTTAATTAGTTTAGCTTGAGGAGGTCTAGGAACTAAAGTCCAAGTCATGTTCTTCATTAGAGAAGAATATTCTTTCTCACAGGATATCTTCCACTGTTTTGCATCCTCACGTCTCATCGCTTCTTCATAGGTTTCAAGAGCCTTGTGTTCTATAGTCTCAGCCATAAGGCATGCAAATTCAACCAAGTTTAAGTCAGTGTACCTCCTATTAGGGATTCTCTGTCTTGGTTACCTATCCCTTGTAAGTTGATAGTCTTGTAGATTTTCTTATAGATCATCTGTAGTTGTATGTAGGGTTTCCTCTTCACCCACTCCTTCAGTCTCTTCTGTTCTTTGTTCATGATGTGTAGTGCCTTGTATAGGCTCCACATCTATAGGTTGTGTAATGCCAACTTCATCAGTTTTGGTGGCACATAGAAAGGGACTGATTTGTTCAGTGATCTTAATTGCTCCTGAATTTCCCTTTGGAAATCTAAAGTTGAGGAACTCTTGTTCAGTAGACGGAATTCATCTTTCTTGAAAATTACATCTCTGCTTATGATAGTTTTATAGCCTCCCTTTTGGAGTAGTAAGATCTTATATCCTTTAACTCCCTCTAGATAGCCTAGGAAAACTCCTTTGATTACTTTAGGTTCCAATTTTCCTTCTTTCTGATGTGCATAAGCTGCACATCTGAAAGTCCTAAGGTGAGTAAGGTTAGGTTTCTTACAATTCCAAACTTCTTGTGGAGTCTTGTAATCATTAGCAGAGGTGTGGAGCCTATTAACTAGATAGGCTGCAGTCCTAATGGATTCTCCCCATAGAAAATGTGAGCAACCCGAAGAGAGCAACATGCACCTAGTCTTTTCTAGGAAAGCCCTATTGAGTCTCTCAGCTACACCATTCTGTTGAGGTGTAGCTCTCACTGTTTTATGCCTTAGAATGCCTTTCTTGATGCAATATTCTTTAAACTCCTTATTGCAGTACTCCAGTCCATTGTCAGTTCTTAGGCATCTAAGCTTCTTCCCAGTCTATTTTTCCATAAGTGTATGCCATTTTATGAAATTTTCTAATGCTTCATCTTTTCTCTTCATCGGATATACCTAACATTTCCTTGATTTTCCATCTATGATGGACCTAAAATATAGATTCCCTCCTGCAGTAGGTACTTGAGCTGGCCTCCAGAGATTACTATGAGCATATTTCATGATCTCTATGGCCCTCTGTGCTCCCTTTTGAAAACTGGATCTGTGATGCTTTCCAAGCACACGTGATTCATAGAATTCTAGCTTCTGTAGGTTTTGTTCAGGAATTAATCCTTGTTTAGAGAGGTGAAACAAACTTTTGTTCTTAGCATAACCTAACCTAACATGCCATTGCTTGGTTAATTCATGATTTCCCTTTTCAGTAACTTGATTAACTTAAGTTGAGCCTATAACATAGTACAACCCACCCCTTTCAATTCCTCTAATAACGACTCCACCATCCTTTCGGATCACAGTAAGAGCACTTCTTTCCTTTCCCCTTTTTCTTCTTTTCCTCACCTTCCTTGGTGTGCTTATCCTTTCCACTTCCTTTATGCCACTTTCCTTTCTTACTATTTTTCTTATGTGACTTCTTTTCATAATTGTTTTCTACAAACATTAGTTCTGCCTCTTTCTTAAATGAATTAACATCCACTATTTCTTCCATTAGTGAGTCTAGTACCCTCTTGACAGTGAGAGATTCTCCACTAGCTTGCTTAATTACCTTCTTGAATGCATTGAATTCAGAAAGTAAAGCCTTTAGAATCACTACAGCTTGATGTTCCTCAGAAATTTTTTCATCTGTAGCTTCTAAGTCTTATACTAACTTAAAGAAATAGTCTAGGTTGTCATCTAAGGAGACAGAAGTATTCATCTTGTAGTTAGCAAGATTATGGAGGAGTGTCATCTTGTTAGGAAGGCATCGCTTTGCATAAATATCATTAAGTTTCTGTCATAGCTTTTGTGCAGTGTTACAATTTTGCATTTTTTTTATCACAATTGGTGATAAGTCAAGCATTAACTTACAGTGTGCAAGTCTTTGCATCTTAAATCTCTTTATGGGATTAGTCTCAACATCATACTGATCTTCGATAGCCCCATAACAATCACAGAACTCAAGAAGAGCTTGCATCTGAAGTTTCCAGATGGTGAAGTCTTCTTTACCAGTAAATACATCCATTTCTTTTCCTACCATTGTAATTGTAGTTTAAAAAAATAAAAGACTTTTACTTACAGAAAGTTCTGGATGATCTTTTGTGCTTCCAGCAGTCAAGAAATGCCCCAGGAGGTTTTTCGAATGCTCTGATACCACTTCTGTTATGACATTTGTGCTATACTGTTGCTTTAAACATTTAAAGACTTATAAACAAGTTAAATCTTGTAGATGTTATGAAGTGTAGAAAATTAAAGACACACAAATTTACTTGGTTCGATAGCTTCAATGCTATCTACATCCAAGGTTCCCACTGTTGTAGTTTCAACTAGTATGAAGAAAGTGAGCAAGGTTACAAGAGTATGAGTATTCTTCTAAAACACTTGCAAAGAGTCTCACACTCTCCTCAGTACTCACAAGTCAGTACTCTAGCAACTCTTAAGCCTTACTCTTAATTCTTACTCTTAGATGATTGAATACAATGTGTTGTTAATAATGGAGTATCTGTCTATTTTTATGCCTGATGCTTGTGCTCTCTTCTTTTTATATGAGTTTCATGCGGAGGCTTTTAGGTGAGACTTGACTGATTCAGGTGTGGTGTAGCTACTCCTCACGTGATCAACTTATGTGTACTTCTACTGTGCATTTCGATTTGCTTCAGTTGTATGTAATACGACAGTGCTTTGATATGATGCTTCAGACTTGAGTTTTGTCACTTGTTTCTCACGTAGGCATGTCTTAATCTTTAGTCCCATTTTGTTTCTAACATACAAGAACATTCGAGAGCTTCTTTATCTTTCTCACTTCGACTTTCAAACACCTTATACACACGCTGTGAAGAAGTCAGGAATTTAAGATAGAATGACCCAAATATTAAATTTTTTAAATTTTAGGGAGTCTAGTGCACCACTGACCTCCAAATAACTTCATCCTTTTATATATATAGGTATATATATTAAAAATTAAAAATATTTAATTTTTTAAAATTTTTGGGACAGTATGCCACTGGGCCCCATCTGTCTCCATCTCTGTACAATGACCTCTTGTTATTCAATTTTTTCTGTTGTTTGATGTTCCTGAGTGTAGAATGTGACCTCACAAATTTTAAACAATATCTATAACACACAACACATGTTCAGATCCAGAACAAGGAACGGATGCTATGATTCTTCTTGTGATGTCCGTACACTCATAGTATCCGCACAAGTGTTTGTCGCTACAATCGTAGTATCCGCACTATTTATTCCTGAATCTAGTTCAACATGACAGATTTATCAGAAACGTGATCATTATCAAGATGCCAAGCCACCATCGGAAATAGTTTTCTTCAGTACTGGACGAGCTCTAATCAGAGCCTCCAGTGGAACAACCTTGCGCATGGTAATGCCACTACCTTCCGTCATGTCGAGAAGCTCCTCAGATACCCTTTGCCAGTCAAAGCATTGAATCAACGAACCCAATGTCAGTCCCAAAACACGGTGAGCTATGTTCATTCCAGGACACGACCTTCTTCCCAAGCCGAAAGGCATGAGCTTGTAGGCTGATCCATCGTCAGCGTAGAATCTCTCAGGCTTGAAAGTGTGAGGATCGTCCCAAAGTTTATGATCTCTTTGTAAAGACCATGCATTTGCCAGAACCATAGTGCCACGTGGTATGTGGTAGCCTCCGACAACACAATCTTCAGATGCCATGTGAGGGTCGATTATTGGAGCTGCTGGATACATTCTGAGTGTTTCTAAGATAACGTTTCTGAGGTAGGACAACTTTGGGAGGTCGGAGTCCTCTAGTAAGCGTTCTTGCCCAACTTCCTTGTCCAATTCCTCTCTAACTTTCTCTAATTTGTCGGGATTGTTAAGCAGACATGACATCGCCCATTCTGATGTTACAGTTGTCGTATCCGTCCCCGCAATAAAAAGAATCTTCAATACGCACCGCCAATGCAATGAGTGTAATAGAACGCAAAAGAAAGAAAGAAACATAAACCATTGCAGATAATTTCGCTTACCAATCCAATGAATAGAAATTCAATCTGATTCAATGGTTTTAAAGGGAATTCTGACAAAAAAAATTCATAGATAAAAATAATAAAATCTCTCAGCTTTTGCTTATATCTTGTTCTTTAATTTTCTTTGAATATTGTTAATTTTGTGACCTTACAAATTTTAAACAATATCTGTAACACATAACACATGTTCAGATTCAGACAAAGGAATGGACGCTATGATTCTTATTGCAGCTTCCAAGAAATATTAAAGAACGAATTTCACTCACCAGCATATACCCTTTGATGATATCGTCAGTGAAGTACTCGGGTTCCTTCTTTTGCAGCAAAAGGAAGCTGTTAACTGCAGTTCTAGCGCTCTCTGTATGTAACTTATTTCTATGCTCGTGAACTATACCTTGCAAGAAGTCATCGATTTTCTTAGCAAGCTGAACCATGGACTTCTCAAAACGACCACCGTCAATCCAATTCCAGAAGGGAAGGAAGTCCCCTGGATTCGAGGAATCGTAGTAAATAGAAAGATTCTTAATTAGCTTCCCGAACTCCCTTGCCTCTTTTACACTATCTTCATCAGCATGGTACCCTTTGCCTGTAACCATTCTCATTATGAAATTAAAAGTCAGCTCTTGAAAATATGTCTTTAGCTCTACCTTGGCAAAATCATGAAGCGAGTCGTGGGATAGCTTGGCTATCAGTTGCTTGACTTCGTCTTTCGCTATGCCCGTGATGAGCATGTTGGCTCGAGCATTTGAGAAGAACTCGCTGGCACCAATGCGACGTAGGTTACGCCAATGTTCACCATATGATGCTTGGTCCACTGAGGTATAATTATAACCGAAGTGCTTGCCCGCAAGCAGTTTCGGACGGTTCGCAAGAGTCATATCATTTATGGTGAAGCATTCTTCCATGGCGGATGCAGAGGAGACAACAACCACCAGGCTGGATCCAAATCGGAGAGAAAATATAGGGCCATACTTTTGAGCAAGTTTGTGGTAGGTTTTGAACATGGGCGGTTTTTGGAGGTAGAGATGACCAATGAAGGGTAAAGCTGGTGGGCTAGGAGGAAGGTTTCTTTGGGACGTTCTTCTTTGATAGAACTTGTGAACCACACAGATACCCAGAAGAGAGAAAGCAAGGTAAAGAACCATGGCCTCCATTTTATCTCTTTCTCTGCTGCTTCGGTGTCAAAAGACGCAACTGCTTCTCGGAATATAAAGTGATTTGTGTGCGGTAAGTAAAACGGTAGCTAGGCAGGCTATCCACAAACGAGTTCATATTTTCTTTCCAATATTACAATAAATCTCAATCATTTATTTATATAGGTCCTACGTAAATTTTGCATAAATCTCACAAAATAAATGGTTGAAATTTCATAAGACAGAATAAGATAAAGTAATATTAGACAGAGGATCTTGTCTCTCCGCAAACGTTTAAAAAACTATGTTCCTGTCATTATCGTTATTATTAATATTAATATTAATATTAATATTAATATTATTATTATAATAAAAATAAAAAATTCTTTTGATCTAATAACAATAATTATAAATAATAACACAGACAGAATTTCAAGTATATATTTTAAGAAAATACATTAGTGCCACTTTTAAGTATGACTCAATATGAATTAAATATTATAACCCGCTTTACACAAAATCGAACTGGAACTTATTGCAAGTGTAAATAGACAGTACCATATATCAAAGGTCCGGCTTGCTCTTTTATGGCCAAATACAGCTGTCATGTAACGGAAAGGATTGAAGTACTGTCCAATCAACAACGACTGTGTTGGCATCTTCATCCAACGGCCGACTGTCATTACTGTCAAGCAGAGGAATCTTCTATCCATGCGATGCGAGAGTACACCAGAGTTAGACATTTGTGGCTCGCCTTCCCTCCTCAAGTCCTATCCCTCGATTTTTTCACCCTTCGGGCACACGATTGGCTTTTCAGAAACCTTCAAAGCTCTCGTCAGATTTGTGGCTTCGACTGGTTCCTTATTTTCGGGACGACCTGCTGGTTTTTGTGATCGTGGCGGAATCGGTCCATTTTTGACCCCCATTTCTCCTGGCCCACTTCCCCAGTCCACAGCATTATTGATTATGTGAATCAGATCTGAGTTGCTTCGCACTGGTACTGGGGTCCACTGTCAGGACACCGCATGTGGCATCTGCAGCGCGTCGGCTGGAGTCCTCCAGGACTAGACTGGGTGAAACTCAACACGGACGGCGCGAGTCGGACAGACCGATCCTTGGCCTCAGCAGGTGGCCTCATTAGGGACAGCACCGGCTCCTGGCTTGGAGGTTTTGTTCAACACCTGGGTTGGTGTACATCATTCACCGCTGAACTTTGGGGAGTTTTCACCGGGTTGCAGCTGACTTCGGATCTTGGCTACCGCAGAATGATCTTGGAGCTGGACTCCCAGGTCGCTTTACACTCCATTTCTGATTCCGACACCCGCCTCACCTCTACTCATCCCCTCATTTTCGGCATCACTGAGCTTCTCAGTCGCAATTGGACAGTTTTGCCACGTCACACTTACCGGGAAGGCAATCGATGCACCGACTGGCTAGCCGCTTTTGCAGTTAATTTTGATTTGGGGGTTACCTCCTTTGTACATGAGCCCTTAGGGTGCCTTTCGATTCTCCTAGAGGATATGACAAGGTCTTGGCGCCCACGCAGTATTATGTAATTGTTTATTCTACTTTCCCTCCGATGCAAAAAGAAAAAAGATTGAAGTTAAAAATCTTGTCAAGAAATTGAGATCCGAAAGAAGTAATTTTATTCATTTAAACAAGGGATCCAACTAGTTGAAATGTTTGTTTACTATTTTCTTTTAAAATAAACATTATGTTTCTTTTTAATAAACATACTAGTACAATGATATTTAGAAAGTATTATTGAAAAAAAGATCTAAACTTCATCTAAAGTCACGTAAAAATTTGATTTGATATAATTCATATTCAAACTTAATTTTATACAAAAGTTTTCAGTACAAAAAATCTCAAACTTTAAATTTGATTATTTTTATTCTCTTTTTTAGGAATCTTAATTTTTTGATTTAGTTCAAAATTTGTTTGAGTTCTAAATTTTAAAGTCATGATTATGTTAAATTTGGAAGAGTTCAAATTTGTAAATTAAACTCAAGTTTAGTATTAAACTTTATAAGACCATACGTAATCTTGTTCATGATCATTCGTATTAAAGTGAAACTTATCTATAAGAGATAAGTAATCCTTCACTCAAAACAAATACAATTGACACAGCATAAAACTAATTGAAGTTCGGGCAAAGAGACTAGGATAACCCCTAATAATAATGAGCTTCACAAAAAGGAGGAGTATACCGAGCAGAGAATAATCAATTCAAAAAAATAAAAAGTCATACTTAAAAAAAAACATAAAAAGACAATCCTAAAAGTAGAAAAGCGCTAAAGTAGTCATTCAACGCCACCTTCAACGATGTGTATAAACGAAAGGAAGTTCATAAGGTTAACAAGGGATCAGATCTTTTGTTAATATAGCAAGGGATCAAATCTTTTTTCTCTTGCAATGACCTATTTAATTTGAGCGAGAATTAATTTAAGAGTAGATAATTTAAAAGTACTTTTTTATAATTGAAATATTTTTAAGACATATCATGAGTAAAAAAAATAGAATAATTAAAACAAAAATTTTGATGTAATTTAAAAAATTTTGATCTTTTTTTTAATATAATATTTTTAATATATTCTATTATATTTTTTGTATGGATGAGATTTTTCTTAAAAAGGGGGGGACAAAGATGAGTTTCAAATATGAAGATCTCGTCAAATCCCAGAAAAATTATTAAGGAGCACACAATTCTAGACCTAGGACAAAACACTGACAAAAAGTTTGGAATCTTCGGCTTTGAAGCATTGCATGACATAAGTTTGCACGTTTTTTATACTCCAAAAGCGACGACAGTCCGACACTGTGACATAATGGCTCGCCTAAAATATTTGAGATATAGGTTAGATCGCAATGTAATGGTTATCGTGTGACGGTCCCAAAAAAATGATGAAGCATAATTAACCAAATATTTTTCAAGTATATTATTAATTATCAAATTTTTATTAGTTCTAAAACAGAAGATAATTTATCAGGTACAAAAATATTTTACATAACATAATTACTAGAGTTGTCATAAAAAATATATATAGTCAAAAAATGTACACAATTAAACTATTTATTCCACTTATTCTTTATTATGTCAATTACGTACACTGAAGTTATCGACAATCACTGAATCTCCTAAAAAAATAAGGATAAGAGGGTGAGTTGTCAACTCAGTGAAAATAACTGACCTTACCTTTAAAATCAAGTAACTCAATAATTAATTATAACACTTAGTCAACCGATTAAATCATTAAGTATATATACTAAGGGTGAATGGGATGGACGACCACGGAATCGATCCCTATCGTCCATTTAATCCAGCGGCTTATATTCTTTCTTCTTCTATTTATTGAATGTTGTGTCTTTGCGCGATATACACGCAATCTTCTGACCCAATCTTCTGATACAATATTTTGTCAGGCGGTCGCATCGCGCAATGCATGCTCTTGTGACTGCTTATATCTGTTCATGTTGTGTCTTTTCTTTCTCTTTGTTTTTCCTCTCCGCGCTTGCCTTCCTCTGCTTTCTCCAACTGTGGTCAGTTTTTTTCTTCTTCTTCACGCGATCTTCTGACCCAATCTTCTGATGCAATATTTTGTCAGGCGACCA
>JAOSBK010000007.1:25049802-25061707 GCA_027568895.1 Erythroxylum shatona
AGGCTTGTGTTGTTGATGATTGCACAAGTGCTTGGGATGTAAAAGATTGATAGGTAATTGGAGTTGAGAATTTGATATGTTGGAAATAGGTGTTTGAATAATTATGGAGTGTTTTGGCATGGAATGGATGAGTTTGAGAGGATTAGAAGTGTTCATGGTGTTTGGGATAGGTTAGGAGAGTGTAGAGACATTGAAGTGAGTTAGTTATAAGCATAAGTCGACTTGTTGTTTCCATAAGTCGACTTGTGAAGCATTGAGGTGAGTTAGTTATAAGCATAAGTCGACTTGTTTGTTTCCATAAGTCGACTTGTGAAGCATAAGTCGACTTGTTTGTTTCTATAAGTCGACTTGTGAAGCATAATTCGACTTTTATCAGTTTTCGGAAATTCCTCCGCTCCTAGATAAGTCGAGTTGTCTGTCAGTATAAGTCGAGTTGTCTGTATAAGTCGAGTTATCTGTCTGTATAAGTCGAGTTATCTGTCAGCATAACTCGAGTTGTCCGTCAGTGTAACTCGAGTTGTCTGTATAACTCGAGTTATATGTCAGTGTAAGTCGACTTATCTTGGGGAAAGTTGTTTTCTCTTGTTTCTTTTAGGTTGTTTCGAGAACAGATTTGGACTTAAGTCAGGATCAGTGTATGCTCACCACCAATGTGAGTTAGCAGCAAGTATCAGGTCTAGGAATTCAGCAAGCTCAAGTGTCTCGGGAATGGGCCTCAGCAGGGCTCACCTCCCGGGACAGTCGGGCTCCGGGAGCAGGTTTCGACACTTGATTTTTAGTCACGTGTGCCTCATATGTAAGTGTCTTGATCTGATTCATTTTGTTCTGACAACCATGAACACTCGAGAGCTTCTGCCTCTTTGTCACTTCGACCTTCAGACACCTCTTCTCACACACCTTCTTTTCTTCAATTTTTGCTGTTGTTTGATGTTTCTTTGTGTTGGTTGGTAGAGTAAGCGTGATTCCCATCACATCACTATTAAGGTTTCCAAATTATGAATTTTTGTTATTTTACTTAATACCTAACTAAAAAATTAAAATAATAAAACAATTAAAATAATTGTAAATTATTAAGTTTTTTAAAATTCACATGATATTTTAAAATTGTTGAAATTGAAATTAAACTCTCAAAACATTATTTAGGGGGTGTTTGGTTGATGAGCTTGAGAAATGGTTAATAAATAAGGAATAAAAAGTGAGTAATTGGTTGTTGATTATCATTATAGGGGTAATAGTTTGATATCTCACTTTTGGAGAATCCTTCAAACTTTCCATTTAGTAGATGAATGAAACTCATTTCTTAGTAGGGACTCTTTTTTATAAAATATTTTTAATATTAATTAATTAATTACAATTAATTAATTAATTAATATATAATTAATTAAAATAATAATAGTAATTAATTAATTACATTATAACTAATTAAAATATAATCAATTAATTACATTATAATTAATCAAAATATAATTTATTCATTAATTAAAATATTGTAATTAATTAATTAAAATATAATTAATTATTTTATATTATAATTAATTAATTAATTACAATATAATTTATTAAAATATTATTACTAATTAATTAATTACATTATAATTAATTAAAATATAATTATTCATTAATTAAAATATTGTGATTGATTAATTAATTAAAATACAATTAATGAAAATATTATTACTAATTAATTACAATATAATTATAATTAATTAATTAAAATATAATTAATTAATTAGTTAAGATATAATTAATTAAAATATAATTCATTTATTAATTAAAATATTATAATTAATCAATATATTGTAATTAATGTAATTAATTAAAATATAATAAAATTTTATTTTTAAATATTTTTTATAAACCAATCATTGTCAATGATAATGTTAATCATTCATTTCTCTTAACTAATTATTATAATTATAATGATAATATCCATTCTCATTCCTCACTATATTTATTCTCATTTCTATTGTCATTCTCTCGTGCGAACCAACTCCCAAAAATCTTGGACCAAAAGCAGTTAGCGGTGACCATTGAATAAGTTTCTTTGGCTTGAGTTGGGTTAAACGCACGAAATGTATTTGCACCATCACCGTTCTTAAATAAGGTATTTTCTACAGTAACCCTATGAATAGCGCATAGCAGAGCAGCGCCCAATACAACGACAACTCTCATCATATGAAATAGGTTCATTGTCCAATTATGAAACCCTTGGAAAAAGAAGATGAATCGAAATATAGCTGCTATGCCAAAATTAGGCGCAAAGAACCACCCCTATCCTTTCCTCTGACCTTAACCGTCGCGTTCACCAGTGCGTCAATCACAATGGCCATTGGGATTGGCCTCAATTTCAACCGCTGCTTCCTTCCTCCATCTGGCTGGCCATTGCGGGAACCTTCCCCCTAAGCCTTACCTTAGAGTTGATAAACTAGTCTGGGGACCTTCCCCTTCCAGAATATTCACGACTGCTTCAGCCTACTCGCTGCTCATGGATCCCCCTCGGGCCCACCCCAATAGCCTATGGAAGTCCATTTGGCAATAGACTGGGCCCCAGCGTATCCGTTCCTTTTTTTGGCTTTTGGCTCAAGACCGACTCCTCTCCAATCAGCAACGCGCTCGCCGCCACCTTACTATGAACATGGACTGCTATCATTGTCGGTTGGAGGAGACCTCGCTCCATATTGTTCGCGATTGCCCCATAGCGCAGACTCTTTGGCTTACCTTCCCTCAACACACCCTCCCTCCCACCTTCTTCACTAGTAACCGCCAGGAATGGCTCCTTGCTAACCTCCAGACCCATCACTTGGTCTCGGGTCTTGATTGGGCAGCTCTCTTTGGGACTGCTTGTTGGTTCCTATGGACCTGGCGCAATTCGGCCCTTTTCGACACTCAGTTTTCCTGGCCGAATTCTCCCGTGACGGTCGTTCTTACTTATGTCCACCTGAGTTCCCAGGCCTCTGCCTCGATTAGTCGCGTCAGGCTGACCCCTCGGCCGCGATCCGACCGATGTATTGGGTGGTGCCCGCCTACCTCAGGGTGGGTCAAACTAAATACGGATGACGCATGTTGCAGAGACACCTCCTTGCCCACTACGGGGGGTCTTCTTCGGGTCAGCTTTGGAGATTGGCTTGGTGGGTTTGCTCAGAATATCGGCCGGTGTTTTCCAGTTTCGACTGAGCTCTGGGGTGTCTACTCGGGTCTCCTCTTAGCCTGGACGCTTGGCTTTCGGCTTGTGATGCTGGAACTGGACTCTATCGTGGTTACAGAGCTCCTCTCTGCTGATCCGCAGCGATCACTCACTCTCAATCCTCTTGTTCAAGGCATCAACGAGCTTCTTATCCGGAGTTGGGTTGCTCTTCCTCGTCACACATACAGAGAGGGTAACCGGTGTGCTGATTGGCTCGTTACTCATGCTTTTACTTTGAGCCTTGGGCTCACCATTTTTGATAGAGCACCCTCTGAGTGTGCCACTATCCTTCTAGAGGACATGGCAGGGGTTAGTTTCGCCCGGTGAACTTTGTAATTGATGCTTTCCCTTGTATTAAAAAAAAAGAATGTGCCTTAGAAGTTAGAATTCAATTTACAAATTTAATCTTTTCTTTTTTCATTTTGAGTCTATTCTTATTTAGTCATTCCCTATAAATCCGTCCGTACCGAAATGGGGCTACGTTGTAAGGAAATACAAAGTAACGGGTACAAAATATAAATAAAGCAAAAATCAGCGCTAAAAGTGAAAATTTTCAAAATTATGGCAATCTTCTGCACAAGAAATGACAATACATAACTAACACCACCACTCTAACACCACCACTCTGTCCCTTTCTTTTCTGTGTTCCCCCTCTAAAAAAAACCCTAAATTGGAATCTGCGCCATGAGCTAGACTGCCCAACAATCACCAATTGAATCAAACTTGTGAATTGGCAAGGGGAAGAGGAGAGAAGACACAGGAACCATGCCGTCTCACGGCGATCTGGACCGTCAGATCGAGCATCTGATGCAATGCAAGCCATTGCCGGAAGCGGAAGTGAAGACCTTGTGCGAGCAGGCGAGAGCGATCCTTGTGGAGGAATGGAATGTCCAGCCGGTGAAGTGTCCTGTCACCGTCTGCGGCGATATTCATGGCCAGTTTCACGATCTCGTTGAGCTTTTTCGTATCGGCGGCGGCATACCAGACACCAACTACCTCTTCATGGGCGATTACGTAGGTCGGTTGCCTGTGAATTTCGTGTTGTGAATTCGAAATGAGAAAAAAGCGATTTTTTATGTAACTCAGTTCTGTGCTTTATATAAGATTTCAGATTGCAAGCCTGAGAGATTCAATTTTGAAGATCTGTCATCGGGAATTATTTTTTATGACATTTAAACGAGTTATTAAAACTGTGGAGAGGGCTTGTTCTCTATATTCAATTGTGTGCACCCACAAGTGTACTTGCGTTGCATGCACAAAATGATATGATTTGATCAAAATTTTTCTCTATAAGGCGTTTGCAAAACACGGCGTTGCCACCTATGGTACTATGACTTGGGACTAGGTAATGATAGAATTTGGTGTTTCTATAGATGCAGAACGTCAAGCTAATTTCAAAATTTTGAACCTTTGACATGGTAGGAATGCGAGTGTTAAGTCTGAAATTGTTGCATATAACCTGAAGGCGAGTGTTTATATAGATATTTTATTGGACCTACCAGCATTAGAATGGTAATATGTCAGGGATGCTCTTAAATTGAAGTAGATTGGCTGAAAATAGATGATTGAGACTTGGTAAACATTTTTAGATTTGTAAACTTGCCATGTCACTGTAATTCTGTACGTCTTTCTCTGAATATTCAGTTTGGATGATAATATTTTATCTGATTCAAATTTCCCTTTGTGGATCCTGCTTGTAAAGTAAAATTGTTTGCCTTTGTCTTCAATTTTATTTTATTCCTAGGCATCAGAGTACTGCTATATATATTTTAACCCTTATTGGGCATTTTGCAGATCGAGGATATTACTCAGTGGAAACGGTCACTCTTTTGGTGGCACTCAAAGTTCGATATAGAGATAGGATTACAATTCTAAGAGGAAATCATGAGAGTCGACAGATAACTCAAGTGTAAGAACTCTCATTTCAGTCATATGCAGAACTGAATATAAGTGTTGGAGGAAAGAGCAAACTGAACTTTCTTCTTCTGTTATAAATAATGAATAGATGCAATGATTCCAACCCTGGATCCTTGAAGGAATATATCAGATAGGAAAAATGGGACATAAGATACAATCTTATGTTCTTGTACTTTGTTTTTGTGGTATCTGGTCATATTTCATTACTGTTACTATTTTCAACGGCTTAATTTCTTTTCAGGTATGGATTTTATGATGAGTGTTTGAGGAAATATGGAAATGCAAACATATGGAAATATTTCACCGACCTCTTTGATTATTTACCTCTAACAGCTTTGATCGAGAGTCAGGTTTTAATTCTTAGGCACTGCCTTAGCATGATTACCTACATGATATTACTTTCAATGATCTACAAGGTCTCATCTTATCACCTTTAATTATTTCATTACAGATCTTCTGCTTGCATGGTGGTCTCTCTCCATCTTTAGACACATTAGATAATATTCGTGCCCTGGATCGTATACAGGAGGTATGCCTGCATTTATCATGTTGTATTGCAGTTCCATTTGTAAGCAAGTTGCTTGAGCCAATGTTTTACTGTTTTCAAATAAATTATTTTGTATCTATGAGAATCTTTTAGTTTGATGTTACCTTTGAATGAATACGAGTATGCTGAAGAACATATTACACCATAAATGCTAGTATATTTGGGCAAGCATTTTGATATAGTTTCTTATTTTCTATATTTCTTTGAATGAGTTGTTTGACTAGCTGACGTAGTTGACATTGTGATGTAGATGACTTACTGGGTGTTTTAAGAAATAAAAAGGCAATCTATATTTGTGTCTTTGTAAGTGGCAGCTATTTGTTATTCTGTGGTTATTAGGTTCCTCATGAAGGTCCAATGTGTGATCTCCTGTGGTCTGATCCGGATGACCGATGTGGGTGGGGAATTTCTCCTCGTGGAGCTGGATACACCTTCGGACAGGATATCTCTTCACAGTTCAACCACACAAACGGGCTTACTCTTGTTTCTAGAGCTCACCAGCTTGTCATGGAAGGATACAATTGGTCCCAGGTTTGTGGGTTCAAGTGAAGAAAAATTTATTCTTGGAAGGGAAGTTGAAGTGCTATTTCTAATATCCGACTAATCTTTACAGGAGAAGAATGTTGTCACAGTGTTCAGCGCACCAAACTACTGCTATCGATGTGGGAATATGGCTGCAATACTTGAGGTTGGGGAGAATATGGAGCAGAACTTCATTCAATTTGACCCAGCACCTCGTCAGATAGAACCTGATGCCACACGCAGAACTCCTGACTATTTTTTGTAATTTTTGTAGCTTCCTTTCAGCTGAAAATTTTTCTGTTTGCGTTTAGTGGTCTTGTAGATGCAATTATGCAGCAGAAGAATTTTGATGCTCGCCTGGAAAGGGGACAACGGGAAACATTTGTTGTTATCATTCTTTTCGTTTGATTGAAAATTCATCCAGCTGTTTCTGCATTGATGTGAAAGGTTTACTATTTAGGCGTACTTTTGTCTGTATCTTTGAAAGATAAAGAAGTAGCAATCACAGCAAATTCTTGACCACACAGGTTTAAGTTTCTGAGTGTACGGCATGTATTCTTTAAATGAATATTTAACTTTTTCCCTTTAATTTTTCAAATTGATCTAGGCTGCTATTATGATGTCTCTTTTACATTTCTGTTTCTGCAAGAACTTTCTGCCGCACTGCGGTATCTGAACTCGTATGAAACTAACACTCCTATCATGGAAGGTAAGAATTACTTTGAATGCTGCCTGTGTTGATATAAATAGATAAACAAGCTTCGCCATAGGTTGCATGTGGAAAAAACAGGGCGCTGAAGAAGACCATGAACTGGGGTACGTTAGCAGCCTTCTGAGCAGCAGAACAGCAATAGATTAGATGGCAAAATTGCATTTCCTATTCATTAAGCTTTATAAAGTTTTGTGATTGCTTCTGAAGGACGGAGGATTTGCCTGTTTCTGTAGAATCGTCCTTGACTAACAAGCCTTGTGCTTTCTGTTTGCTCATTGCTGTTACATCATGGGCTAAAGAAGAGTATTGTTTTAATTGTTCGTCCCATGCACCCCACTTTCTGCTAATTTGGCACTAGATAGCATAGCTCTAAATTCTAGTTCAATCATATTGCTGAAATTCTTCATCGCTGTTTTTTGGATGTACATCAAATAATTCGTAGTTGAGTATTCCACTTAAAAGGCTTCTGGTGCGTAAAGTGGGTATATCTACTCTATACTCCCCCATTTAGTAGTTCTAATAAATTCGCCTCTGGTACACTACGTAGGACCTCTCTCCCCTTATTGGTTTTAACCATCAGAACCTTGAACTCTTACAGAGTTCTCATCCTTTTTGGTTCGAACAGGAATCATATTACTAGTATTTTGAACTTCTTGCATTAGTACATTTTCTCTACCTTTTTTAAAAGAACCAACTTGGATAGTTTCCACAGCAACAACATTGTTCGTCCATAGTCGTGCAAACCACCTCAGAAGGTACACTAGTTTGTTGTTGAGATGCTGTTGTAACTTCGTATTTCGAGTTTAAGTTCAAGAACTTGTGTATCCCGTAATCTCTAGTTCTTCTGCTGATGATGTTAGAAAATCAAAAACTTTAAAGGTGATACAGTTTGTAGGATGAAAACAAATTGTGTTAATAGGTCCATCCTGGTATTAAAGACATGAAGCTTGCAAGGTTATAGGTTCATACCGTATCATGTTACGACTTATAGTCATCAAAGAACTGCAGAAGTTTCCAAAAGAAAAGCTTGGAATTGGAAAGAGCAACCTTAATGGAAGAATGTTGTTCATTATCTACTTCTGATTGCTGATGATGTTAGACATGATAATGATCTGTATACATGTCTATTATAAAAATAAATGCGGAATATTATTACGTACCTCCTGCCATTGATATTGAGAGATCTTGAAGAAATGTGAGAGGGTTCTTCTAAGCTTTAACAAAATGCAAAATGATGGTATATGCAGAAGTATTGTTAAGCCTAGGGACCCAATCCTTATATATGCCTTGTTGTCTTCCATCAAAACAACCGAAGAGCATGATGGTTCAAGTGAAAAGGTATGACTGTTCAAAAGAAACAGTAACGAACCAGAAGAAATGAAACTATAGATAACATTCTCTTCTATCATGTTTCAACATTTAATAGATAAATTATTTCAACCTAATATTGATTACCATAATCTTGAGTAATTTACTTCAGCTACTATGGAAGTCACTTCTTATTTTGAAAGAAAATGACTATTGAAGAAGTTAATTCAATCAACCTATGATCGGGAGGCGTGGCTAGATGAACTTAAGATCAGATCTCATGCACGAAACAAGAAAGCCCATGAGACTCAAGATACTAACCCACATAGTTACAATATCATGCAAGACACAGCTAAACTCATTAAGTTAGTCGAAGAATATAAAGTAAATATTACAGAACACAAGAGCTTTTTATCTAGAGCAAATGCAACCTTTGATTTCATAATTTGTAATTATCATCAGTTGTAATATGTATTTTGATAATAAAAGAATACTTAAGAAATTAATCCGTACTTGTCAAGAAATTAAAGAAAAATATCAAAATCAACTAATTGAACTTACGAGTCTAAAGGACTTAGCTAAACAAAATAATAATTATCAACTGGAGTTCGAAACAAATCAATTAATTGCTTTATCACGATATGTTATTCAATCTATTAATAGAGATTTAATAAACTATTTCGAAGCAATACAAAGTTATATTGATTAAATCCTCAGCATGCATCCATTTTTATTTTTCTTCTTATTTTTCTGTTCCCTTTATTTATGCAAGTTTTATTTAAGTTTATTGAGATATGTTCTTTTGTGTTAGATCCAGTTCTATTCAATTTAATGTTTCAAGCTATTTATCGATATGGATTTAGATATAATCTTAGACAATTCCTATATATTCAGTGTTTAATCTTTCAAGATCAATTTCTCGAATGGTTTACACATCAGTATCAAATACATGGCACTGATTATGAATCATATATTAATGACTACTGAAAGGACTAGTTGTTCTATTTGTTTACAGTTAGAACAATATATAATAGATGCTAGAAACTCTTCAGAATCATATAGACAACAAACTATAGATACAGCTAATAGATTTATTCAATTTATTGAAAATAATCCTTCTTCAACTATAGATTTTGTAGAATTAGAAGATTTACAAATCGAGTTAAATATAATTAGACACATTTATCAATTTTATTCAAATGAAGTAGCATACCCTACAAGAACATTACAGTTAAATCGTATTACATCTCATAATATACTATGACATAAAGATTCTGAAATCTTAGATGTAGATACTTTAGACTTAGAAGAATCACAGGGAATCTTTCATATTAACACTTTGTTAACTCAAGAAAAGCATAAACAAATAGCTAAAACTCAATTAAATTTAAAACCTAGAGAGTATATTCAACCTTCAATAATTAAACATCTTTTTAATCGACAAAATATTATTTATTTCAAAAAAATGATACATGAAACTCCTATATAAGAATGTATCAATTTAATGGACACATAAGAATCAGCCTCACAGACCAAGCTCAAATTACAAAACAATTACAGAAAATTCTTGAAACCAAACATCATAAAATTGGATATATACATTTATCTACTATTCAGATTTTATTAAAATCAACATTCCAGGAAGGAATAGATTCACCCATTAGAATGGCCATTATTGATGAAAGAATGCAAAACTTAAATGAACAAGTAATAGGAATGATGAATGGAAATTTAGCATTTGGAAAAATAAAATTTAATACAAGATTAAAACTAGGTATTCCTTATTTTTTTTGGATAAACCACCGGTATCTGAATCCACTGGGCCGACTAATCCGATTCGAGGCGTAGTCACAATTAAGGCTCCTTGCCCCTTCCTGCGGGTGTGTTTAGTAAGGATCGAACCTAAGAGTTCTTCCCACAAGCTCAGCCTGTGCAGCTAACTGAGTCACAACCCATAAGTAAACTAGGTATTCCTTTAAAATCACCTAACCTAGACAGTACAATTATCATTGCATATAAATTTTACTGAGAGACCCAAGGACAATACCCATTTTCAATAACCTATCAGATTAGTTATGCTTTAACTAATTCTTATCATAATATTGAATTTAAAAACACAAATCGAATATATTTAGGTCAATTCTTTAATGATGTAGCAAAAATAGGCACTAATTTTAGAACTAAAATTAGACCTTTACCTACAATCCAATACCCAATTATATCTAAAAGAAAATCCTTCTTTGATTACATTTACACAGATCAAAATCATTTAGTAGGCCCTTTAGATTCACTGAACTACGAACCCAATCAGTTAGAATCACTGAACCTAGCAGTTCGATTGACAAACACGAAAATAATGAAAAGTTAGAAAAAAAATCAACAGCAGATTACCCAATTAACTGATTATATTCAGAAAACTTTATCAGTGTATCTCAACAATTAAAGGAATTAATAAATCAACACAGACAATTCGAAGATAAAATAATCGAATTAATACAACAACAATGGAAGATCAACACTTCTATACATCAATTACTTCACGACAATATATTTTAGATGAATGATATGAACAACAAACTCGAACAACGATTAAACCAAATCCAAATAAAATTGGAACAAAACACCCAAAATATTTTCACAAAGGATCCGCCCCGAGAGTGGTATCAGAGCCTTCTGTTAAAACACCTAACAAACCTCTAGAAATTACTATAAAACCATGGAGAATTTAGAAGATATACCCACAGAATTGATAGGATCATAATACCCCATAGAGATAAGAGATCCTACAAGTAACTATTTTGATTCCATTAGTTTACTTGTGGATGCAGAGTAAATAGTAATTTAAAGTATCAATCAGAAGAAAAACGAGATTGTAAGTAAAATGTCACTACTATAATATTTAAAACTTTGAATTCAAGAGTCATCTACAGTACTTAATAATTTATTGGATGAAATGAAGAAAATGATATGTTATTTTCTTATCTAAATGAAGAGAATAAATAAAAAATCAAGAAATAATATTTGCATACAAGACATTTTCTCCTATCAATGACGGCATTTTGTAGGGGATGATAACTTGGATGTGAATTAGACACGTGGTTGGCTGTGATTTAACCCTTTAAACTTAAAATGGTTTTTCTATCTCTGTATGTCATTTTACTCTTCATCTCTCTATTAATTAAAAAATGGCAATTTAATATTAAATTTTTAGGTGAAAGATACCAATCTCTCATATAATTTTATTTATTTCATCAAAATTTTTTATGTTTTAAAATTGTTTTCAAAATCAATCATTTCATTAAATTATGTCGATACAATTTCTAGATGTATAACACTTCACATTAACAGAACCATGGGAGGATGATTGATAACTAACAAAATTATAAGATCAGTATTTATCAACATATTTATATACGATTACTTATATTAAATATATATTAACATATGATATTATTTTATTTTATTAAAAATAAAACAATTAATTGTTAATAATATATTTATTAATATAATATAAAAGTAAAGTAAACTTTTCCTTCAAAATTATTTATTATGTGATAATACTAATAAATAATATTTATTTTTTATAATAAATTATTTAATCATTAAAGTTTCTTAGAGCATTCGATAAAAGAGTTAGTTAGACCAAAATGATGAGAAATAATTGAATTAACGTATGCTTTTTGAGAAGTGACCATGCCATTAATAAGTGGGTACG
>JAOSBK010000007.1:25066541-25077536 GCA_027568895.1 Erythroxylum shatona
ATAATCTTACAAATATCAAATATCCAATTCTAAATAATGACATTAGTTTTAATAATTAAACTAAATATAAATAAGTTCATAAAGAAAACTTTCAATTTTATTAAGAATTATTAAAATTTCATTATATTTATTAAAATAAATGATTAATGAAATTTTAATAATTATTAATAAAATTGAAAGTTTTCTGAAAACAATTTATTGGCAATTCTCTTCTTTGGAAGGTCTAAGATTAGTGTGTGTAGAAAGTTGAAAGTAGAAGTTACATCTGTCGGCAAGCATATGTACAAAGTCGTTTATGTCAATGATCACGTGGGAAATCGAGAAAAGAAAACGTAAGGTCAAGTTCTGCTGCACCAAACATTATCTTGTCATTGATTTAAGTTTAACTATTAAGCAAAAGGCCAAATGGATTTGAGAAAAGAAAATTGTACTATTCCTACTTTGTTTCAGTTTGTATTTCAGTATTACACCTAAACTCTGTTACTTAAGTCCCCATATAGCCAATCTTAATCTTAATCTTAATCTGAAAAAAAATTAATACTCAATATTAAATATTAAATATCAGATTCGTACAGATTAGTTTATATAAGAAAGGTTGCAGCTAAGTTAAGAGTGGAGTAGTAGTTTCAAGAGGAAATCAAAACCTTAATTACCTGTAAATACTTGCCTAACTTTACAAAGAGTTCAATACCGTGTTATGTTATGTTAAATTTTTTGTTTCTCTGTAACTAAAATAAGGTGGAGAACAATGATTTTCCCTTGATTCCTAATGGACATAATAAACCATATTAATTCTAACTAATCAGAGAACTCTGGTACTTCGGGCAAACAGAGGCTTGATGAGATGCGACTTTTTGTGGAGCGAAATCAGTTCCCTATCTTTTGCAGACATCGCGTTCACATTTCCATCCCAACAAAACTATCAGCTATAAATGCTTCTTCTTTGCTTTTCTAAATCAAGAGGCACATGCGACATAACATGTGATTAACGGACTGACCAATGGATTTGTACAACTTTATGTGAGCGGTGCTTAATTTATTTTGATATGAACTTTTACGTTAAATTATGCGAAGAAAGTGAGGTGCACTGGGTAGAAAACTTCCAGCATCTTTCTTAAGATTATTTTCGTCTGTACACGGCTCGAATAGCCAAAGATTTCAACCAAACTGGACCTAAAGAAAAGGACGTGAGTTATGTCGATTGTAATGTAGAATCCAGTGCACTAAAAGCCGAAGGCCTCGGTGACGAGTACTGTGGACCATCTTGTGCGCTATAAAAAGCCCTCAAAGACCCTTCAAGATTTGCACCTCCAAAACAACAGCACTCGAATCAACAAAATGTCTCTCAAACACTTGGCTTTAATCTTCTTGTTCCTAATTGGGACAGTGATCCTCTCCACTTCCTTAAATCTTGCTGATCCTGATCAAGAGCCTCCTAAAGGCTACCTAATAAGACCACCACCACAGCACAGAGGAGAGAAACCCCCTCCTGAACACAGGGTAGAAAAACTTATAATTTGAGTTTTACATACATTTATATATGATCTTTTGATTAATTTTGGACAAAGAGGGTTAATATTTTGTATTTAATACTTCTGTTATATAGTTGTTGTTTATGCAAAATATAATGGTATAACTTTCTTGTCATATGATTTGTATAGAATGTGTCTTATCCGGAATTAGATATATGCTTCTTCGTATCTTGTCAAACAATTCATGAAATGAAGGACCCTAATGAATGAGAAGTCATACATGGTCTGACATAAAAGTTTAATACACATTTCTAAAGCTAGAGTTGAGATATTAATAAAGGAAAGCATTTCTTAATTTTAGATTATGATGATCTAGGAACATGTGCTAACTATTACAGGGGTAAGTTGATTAATAAAAATATTGAGGTCAACTCATACTTTTGACTTATTGAGTTTGATATATAAAGATATCAGTAGACCTTATATAGTTGCATTGTGCAATTCTAAATATATTCTGACATTTGTTGACGATTATTCTTATTACAGTTATGTGTTCTTGCTTAAAAATTGAAGGTTGAGAATCAATTGAAAATTTTTGTTAAGATTGTCAAATTTGATCGTGGAGGAGAATATCATGACAAACATGGTGTTTCAGGACTTTAAAAGGTCCGTTTGTCAGATGTTTGGAATCAGTTGGAATAGTGATTTAATTCACTATGCCAAGTAGTTCTAAGCAAAATGCATGGTGTGTTGCTAAAAGACATATTTGCATCCTAAAGGACTTGAAGAAGTCAATGCAGAATATGACTATTCTACCTGATTATGTATAAGTTTGGAAACTCAGCCTTGCACACATTCGTGTACAGGGTTGCCCTACTGAGATAATTGATAAGTCAAATTATTCTTATGTGAATTTGGGTTAAATTTGATTTAATTTGACTTATCTCTATATGGATTTGAAGCTGTATGTGGTCAATTCTCTCACATTTCAATTTTGTTGCTTGATATGTACAAATGGATAAATTGTGGGGGTGAAAGGCATAACTTTTCTTGTGGATGCCGGATTAAGGTCACTCAAGGATGCTTTTAAGGAGGACTCCGAGTTCTACGACTTCCGAGAAGACTTCGAGAAGAGATTTTGTCAACTGAAGGGTCAAAGGCGTGACAATTTTGGATTGGTGCATGTCCGTTTAACAGACATCACCTGGCAAAATGAACTTCCAGACCTGAGAAGGTCCGTTTAACGGACATTGCCTGGCAAAATGAACTTTCAGACCCGAGAAGATTCGTTTAACGGACATTAATGTCTGTTTAACAGACATTGACGGCCAAACACGATTTGCTCTCCCTTGTTTAGAAAAAAAAACTAGATTTCTTTGGACCCAAGACACTATAAATACTTATTTTTTAGACCTAATAAGGGGGGTTGGACACTGAAAACGAGGTTATCGTAAATGGGAGGCACAAAATAAGAGGAAGATAGGGAGTTTTGAGGAATTCATCAAGGATTGGAAGCAACTTTTTCTTGTGTTTCTTCTACCTTCTCTCTCTACTCTTTCTTAAATGCTGAGCATCCTTATATGTATGACTTTTATCACAATGCTTTGGAACTAAACCTCATTTAGGGTGAGGGATGTAGCTCATTTGGGGGATTGATTTGTATGCTATGGATTTATGAGTGTTGAATGAAAATTTTTCGGTTATGTTCATCTTGCTTGAATCCCACTGTTATTTCTATGTTTGATCTCCATAGAAGCAATCTTAGGAATCATATGATGTACTAAAAGGTGAAATATGGTTTATGCTCTAGGAAGATGAACACCTTAGACTTAGAGGTAGAGATATCCTAAGCTAGGGTGAGAACTTGTGGTTGCTTGTTCTCCATGGATTTGGTTAGTTATTTTACACATCGAGAGATGGTATTCAACTAGTTGGATACTCTTATATGATTTGAACAGAGATATGGGTAAAGTTGTGCAATCGTTTTCATAACCTAACATTCAATCAATTTCAAAATGTACGAATCGATCCTTTGAATTGATGACCCCCAACCACTAACTTCAAACATTTGATTCATCCCTTGCTGTTATTTTGTTTAGTACTTACAATTTACTGTTCACTCAACTTCAATCACCTTTTAGAGCTTATTGTCGATAACATTCAATTAACTAGAATTAATTTGGCGATGAATGAATTGGTCCTTGAGGGAGACGATTTTGGAATACTTAGTGTGTGGGTACTAGGAACGACTCTGTGCACTTGTAGATAATATTGACCAATAATATAATCCTTATAGAAAAAGATTGCATGCTCGTTCTACTCATTACTATTTAGTAAGATATCTCGACCATTTTAAGGCTATAACTTTTACTGTATAGAAGGTAAGATCAGAATAGTGGAATCATAAACAACTGAGGGGGTGCTTGTTTGGGGGGTATGGGAACAGGGGTATGGGTATGGAATGAAAATTAATGTTTGGTATGAACCTATCATTGAATGTTAGAGAATATATAAAACCAATTGAGTTGGCCTCACACAACAGCTTAAGCTATTGTGGTGAAACGGTCGCTTAATATGGTATCAGAGCTCATGTATGGGCCTCCCCACGTTGCAAGTTCGATTCTCAACGCAACGAACTGGGTCGTAAAGCAGAAGTGTGGTGGATTTAAGTAATTTGATTCTGCCCTACCTTTAACTTGAGTTTTAGGTAGCAAAGTGGTATCATAGTTTGCGGCCATTGTAGTGGGAAGATAAGTTGGTATAAACAGCCCAATCTTTGCCCAAAAATTGTGAAACTTCAAAAAGGTATAAAGCTCTGATTTTTATTTCTAGTAGCCCTACGATACAAAGCTTATGCTCTAAAATTAAGTCTCTTACCTTAGCTTTTTTATGAGGGGCATTTATCTTACAGACATTCCAGACAAGAATCATCATAGGAGGATTCCATTTTGAGATTTTTTATTATATCTTTGGGTCATTCTCCTTCTGGATTTACTATTTTCCTATAAAGTAGTAGTCTTTGATTCTACTTGATCCTCGTGGCAAGTAGGATTTTCTGTCAAGTCAGAAGTGTTAATTTCCTCCATGTTATGGACAATAATTGTATCTGTTAAGCTTTCTGATATATTTGCAGGTTCACGGTCCACTGAGTTGGAAGGGGTCTACTCAGCTGTGATCTTAATTGGGGGGCCTCCTCAACAGAACAATTTCCTACGTGTTCAGCACCAGTTTCTACAGCTTCTAATTATTTACTAGTCAAATCAACCTCTTTGCAATCTGCATAGTAGTTTGTATTCAGATTAACTAATAGGGAGTTCTTTTGCCCTTCTTTCTCTCTAATGGTTAAAGTGGCCTGATCCTGGGTAGGGAATTCCTTAGACCATCTAGTTTTAAAAAGCCTGCATATTTCTTTCCCGTGTAATTAAAAAAAAAGCCTGTCAATTGCTCTTCACTGTTTGGCATTAGCAGAGGGTCTCCATGGGTAAGATAGGGAGATTTTTGTATATTTGTATTCTCCTGCTTCATTCAACTTATGGATAGGGAGTTTATCAGGACATTAAGCTTATCGATTTACCTCAATACATATCTTAGCATAACATATCCTCTCCATATGGGCAGTTTGAGAGTCCATACAAATGGGTTTCTCCAAGGAGCTGGCTATAAAGCTTAGCCATTCGATTGTCCAAAATTCTAAAGGAATGTTATGGAATTGAACTTAGGTAGGAAGAACTTTTATGCGCCCTTTGTCACAATCTAACCTTGGTTTCCACTTTTGCAGGATCATGAATTGTCCTCCCACATGCCATAGACCAGATTCCAAGATGTCCATTAGTTGATGCTCTGTAGAAAACTTGAAGAGGATGTTACCATCTTCCATGAGTGATGTTCTTTCTAATCCTTTTTTCCCCAACGAGCTTCAGCCCATGCTTTTCACCAGAGAGAAAGCTGTACGCTTGTTCCAAAAATATCCCATTAAGGATGCCATTCAGACCACGGCTCTAGCTTGCAACAATTCTTTAGGGGGAGAGAGGATTCCATCCTTGATCACATTTGAGAAATGTTTAAGCTTACCTTTGTTGTGCTGTGCGTTTAGCTTTTATTCCCAAGATCTTTTGGTTACCGAGGGAGAGCATGGTCCGTCCTCTTCCTTGGTTTCTTCAGTAGCAAAATGAATAGGTTTCTTACCATTCATAGATTCAAATAAGTCTGGAAAGCACTCAGAGTCAAGGGGTTGGAGCTTCTCCATTATTGGCAAAAAAAAAAGCTTTGCTTATCTAATCAATAAACATTTAACATTTCTCTACAAGTATTGAACTTTAAAATGTTGTAGTTACCTTCTGCTTCAACACTCACCTGTTTCATTCTTTTTTTTTTTTGGTAAAGAGAAATGGAATTGGTAGAAAAGAATATACAACATCGTAGGGGCATACCCCTTTTAAGAGGCCAAAGCCATACAGTGCAAAAAATGAACAGTTCCACAAGCCAGAAGCCCAATACACCCAGAAGGACCAAAATAAAATTAAAGCCCAAGCGAGGGAACCGGAACAAAAAAGCGGCAAGAAATACAAAAGGCGAGAACCAGTCCCGGGGGAACGATTCAGTTGCCCGAAGTGCAGAAATCCAAGGCCCACTCAGCAAGTACAACCGAACTAAAGGGAAGGGTTTATCGGTCGAGAGGCTAGCGGATGGCCTCTGGCCCAACAAGCCCATTCGGGTGAGAACCCACCAAGGCAACAAAGGGGTTGCGTTATTTTAAAACAACACCAGCTAGAACATATGAAGGAGGACGACATCATTCCAGAGCGTCCCAGGAAGCAGCACCTGATACCTGAGACAGGCAGCAAGACGACGATGTAGAGGAGCCAATGGTGAAGCATAGCAGACGACGACGATGTAGAGGAGCCAATGGAGAAGCGCAGTAGACCACGACGACGTATCGTGAGGAGCCTTGTTGAGCTGCATTATATAATACGCCAGCGTGTTAGTAGAAGCCGATACTACACCGTCTTGGCCCAACCTCCAAACCAGGGCCCACGCCGCAACGACATCGTTGAAGCATAAGCATTAAAATAGAGAGCCAGCACCACGTACCGTTTGCATGCGTCATGCAACAGACGTAATTCACCCAGCGGAACCTTGAATCGCACCAAGCAACCAACTGCCTATAAGAGCGAGCAAAAGAGACGGTTAGAGCCCATCCTGCTCCGGCCACCTGGGAAGGCGTTGAACCATCATCCCCAAAACACCGAGAAGGAGCCAAGGCCAATCCATTCAAACACACACCACCAGGAGTCTAATAGATTCCTACTACATCCGACAGAAGAAGAACCCGCATGTAGGAGAAATCCGTAGGCTTAAAAATCAATGAGCTCCACAGGGTAGAGGCGATACAAAACTGTGTACACCTGGGTCTTGATCTTTGCAACTACATCCAGTCGGGACAAGGTCGTCCCATCCAGAGCAATGGCATTCCTCGCCTTCCAAAGCTGATAGATAGTAGTGAGGAACGCGAGTTTAGCAGCCTTACAGCGGAGGAGAGAACCACGATGAGTAATGCATAGCCAACGAATGGAGCTCTTTAAGGTCGTCATGGCTCGTTGCAATCCCAACCAGGTACGAATCAAGTTCCAGACATCGCATGTGAAAGGGCAGGAGAAAAATAGATGCTTAACTGTTTCATTTGCATCGGTACACAAGGGGGCAAGAACATTGGATATCTAGAAAAAGCAAATGATCCTTGGTAGGCAATCGGTTGAGCAGATTGAGTCAAGTAATAAACGAGAATTTGGCCAAAATGTAAGCCTGTCAAATGAAAGACATCCAAGGTCAAGGAGCGCGCTTATCACGAAGAAGCTTATAGAAGTGGTGCGAAGGCTGTCGACCGTCACTGCAGAGACATCGGACACCCTGAATCACCTCCGACCGACCCCCTAACTTAGCCACCAGCGAGTCTCTGATCAGTCCCAATTGTTTGAGGAGAGGAGAATCTTTGGGGTGCAGTTGCCAGTCCCAGATGGAGGATCCCCACAAGTGATAAGCATGGATCCATCGAGTCCATAGCGACGTAGCATCCTCATGGATATTCCATAGAACCGTCGATAGAAGAGCATTATTCCATACCTTGGTGTTTCTGAGCCCCAACCCACCTTCAGCTTTCTGAGCACATAAGGAATCCCAGGAGACCTGGAAGTGCTTACCGTCCCACAAAAATACCCGACAAAGGGATGTGACCTGGTCAAGTACAGTGGCAGGGAGGGGGAGGACGTTCATCCAAAAGGCTAGGACACCTTGTATGACCGATTGAACCAGGGTCAACCTCCCAGCATAAGATAAGCTAGGCCCCTGCCAAGCTGTGAGGTATGTCTCAACTGTTTCAAGAAGGGACAAATATTGAGCAATAGAAATCTTGAGAGGAACCAAGGGAACACCCAGATAGCTAATGGGGAACTGCCCTTCCGGATAAGCTACCATTTGCAAAACAGTTTCCTTTTCACCGCCATGCAATCCCTTGATGAAAATGTTTGACTTAGAAGGGTTAACATTCAGGCCCGCTACATAACTCAAGGACTGGCGGCTATCGACTAAAACCCTGATGGAGGGGATGTCCCCCCTAGAGAATAACATCAGATCGTCGTCAAATGCTAGATGAGTAAGACCAGAAGCTGGCATTTCGGATGAAAATTGAACGGGTAGTGTGCTGTCCTCTGTTTCAAGTCGCGAGACAGATACTCTAAACAGAGGAGGAATAATGAAGGAGAGAGAGGGTCTCCTTGGCAAAGACCCCGACGCCCCCGAAACATGCTATGGAGAGAACCATTGATAGACATCGAGAAAGAGGCTGTGGATACACATTCCACAACCCACGAGATAAACTGAGAAGGAAATCCAAGTCCATGCATCATCTCCTGTAAGAACTCCCATGAGACGGTGTCATAAGCCTTAGTAAGGTCGATTTTTAGGAGGCAGCGAGGAGAGATGCGCTTTCGAACATAGCCCCGAACCAGCTCTTGAGCAAGGAATACATTATCTCACAGTTTCCTCCCCCCAACAAAAGCCGATTGAGCCGGGTCGATAATGGTATCTAGCACCACAGACAACCGAGACGTCAGGATCTTTGTGATTGTTTTATATACCACATTAAGACATGAGATAGGCCGAAAATCAGTCACACTTGATCTGGAAAGTTTCTTAGGAATAAGGGTGAGAGTAGTGTGGTTCAGCTGGTGAAGAAGACGACCCATCTGGAAGAATTCATAGATAGCAGCTCAAAAGATTGGTCCTACACAATGCCACTGTTTCTTAAAAAATTCCATAGTAAACCCATTCGGCCCCGGTCTTTTGTCACTACCAATACCGAATAATGCATGTTTGATATCCTCATCTGTTATGGGTGCTAGTAATTGAGTTTGAGCATCAGGACCAAGGACAGCACCATTGGCAATCACCTGAGGATTAGCACTGGTACGAGATGGTTCAGAGCCGAGTAAGTTGGTAAAATATTAGACAATAGAGGTCGTCACTTCATGCAAGGAGGTGGTCTCAGAGCCATCAGCCTTGATTACGTGAGTAATCAACTTGGACCGACTACGTTTACAGACTAGGGCATAAAAGTATTTTGTACTCTTATCGACCTTGGAGAGGTGGATGCAATTTGCCTTCTGAAGATAGAAAAGGCGTTCTGCATCCTGAAGAAATAACACCTGCTTCCTATGAATGTTGACTTATACCTGTAGCTCATCATTATCGGGTTGACTAGAGAACGCTGATAGTGGAACTGAAAGTCCTTTTGAGCCTCTTGGATGCTTGTAGAAATATGACTATAAGCATCATGATTCAGCCAACAAAGAAGGGGTTTCAGGGCCGTCAGTTTAGAGCACAAGACAAACTGATCATAACCATCCTCAGGGAGGGCCCAAACATGATCAACCAATGACTGGAAGTTAGGGTGCAAGAGCCACATATTGTAAAACTTAAAAGGTTTTTACCCAAGTGCCTCCTCCTGGTGGAGATCAACCACAATGGGGTAGTGGTTGGACTCGGCTTACATGGGGAGAATATTAGCTGTGCAATGGCGGCCTCCAGTGGCCCACCCTGGATTGAGAAGGACATAATCAAGGCGTGCGCAATAGTGATTTTTCTGCCATGTGTAGTATTCTCCACTAGCGGGCGCATCATCTAAGCTATGTAGAACCCTGAAGTCTTGCAAGTCCTATAAGAGGTATGCAGCAACTGGAAGGCAACCCCTCCTTTTCGATGTAGCACACACACAATTGAAGTCTCCCAGAACTATCCAGGGAAAATAATGAGCTGGGGCTAACTCTATCAGCCGCTGCCATAATGCTTTGCACTCTCGGACAGTGTATAAACTATAAACACTGGTTACTACAAACACAGCTTTAGGTACACAACACTCCAACTTGCAGTGTAGGAACTGATCACCTTTCTCCAGAGAGGAAACATGATATTGAGTAGGATCCCATACCAACACCATTCGACCTCCATCAATAACATCAAAGTTATACCAATACTTCCAACCTGGATAACCAAACTAAACAAAATGCTCCAAATTGGTGGTGGTAAGCTTTGTTTCCAAAAGGATCATAACACTACAATTGTGTTTCTTTCGCAAGGAAGTAACACTATATTGTCGCAAGGGTTTACTTAACCCTCGGACATTCCAGCAGAGTAGTTTCATATTTGTGGTATGGAGGCACCACCTCCATCCCCTGGTCAGCTAGGTATCGGGGATCGATTAACTTTTTGACCTCCCCCTATGGATGTTAAAGACCCATACCCTGTTTGGCGACAAACGACTTAACCTCCTTACCCTTAGAAAGGCGCACAACAGAATGCATAGACTTCCTCATTCCACCCTGATCAGACTGCCCAGTAGATGTACAACCCCTGCCCTCCGAAGGAACAACATGGGAGTAGTTCGGCCCCTGGGAAGAGGAAGACTAGAGTATATGTCCCTGTGGGTCCAAGGAAGCAACAAAGTGCTCATGCAACGCTGGGTCCAGATTATATGAGATTACCAAGTCTGGAGGATTAGAGCTAGGGTGGGCTAAGCTCTTCGAGTCTGGAACTACATGAGGAAGGTGAGGAGCTGCTTCTAGCTGTTGAACAGGCAGATTCGTAGGTGGTACTCCGGCTTCAGGAAGAACTTGGGCATTAGAAACTTGCACCTGGCTAAGCAACCCTGTAGAATCTTTACCTTTCTTTTGTACCCCTTTACAATGGAAAGGATTATGGCCAAATTTCTGACAGTGGCAGCAGTAGTTAGGGTAAGCTTCATAGACAATCCGTTGAATGTAGCGTTGCCTCGAGGGTAATTTAACAAAGAAGCTCGAGATAGGGCCCTTATGTTAGGCCCGGGTCCCAGATCCCTATTCCCGAGGCGGCCCCTCGGGATGTGCCCGCGACGAGCTTCCCAAACGTCAGACCCGATCCCAACATCCATACATAATTTCATACAAACACAAACATACTCGTACATACATTCCACATGCATTCCATCTATGAA
>JAOSBK010000007.1:25088783-25124943 GCA_027568895.1 Erythroxylum shatona
CTCTCTTTTACACAGTATGCAAGTTGGATCCAAGTCAAGAAAGGGGAGGTTGTCTTTGGTGGGGAGACGATTCCGCAGGCCTAGCCATGTCACAAAGGAGAACTTGGGGGGAATATAACGTTTCCAGATAAGAGACATCCAAGGTTTATTTGCATTCTGAATTCGCAACAGGTCATAAACGTTTTGGGAGGACAGGCGATCATTAATACATAACTTGCGCATTTCTCCCACAACAGCCAAGCGCCCCCCCAATTTAGCCAGCAGAGAGTCTCGAATGGAACCTAACTTTTTCATTAGCGGCGAGTCTCGTGGGTGTGGGGACCAATCCCATATGGACACCCCTCGGAGGAAAACCACATGGACCCATTTAACCCACAATGAATTAGCTTCAGCATGAATATTCCACACCTGCTTGGCCAGTAACGCCGAATTCCAAATATTGCAATTTTCAGTTCGAGTCCACCCTCCGATTTGGGCGTACAAATAGTATCCCAGGCAACCCTACTAATCTTACTCCCCCATAGGAAGAGGCGGCAAAGTGAGGCTATTTTTTCCAGAATCACAGCCAGCACGGGGAAGGCCTGGAGTCAAAAGCCAAGCACGCCCTGGATAACCGAATTAATGAGTTCCACCCGACCCGCATAGGATAGAGTTTTACCTTGCCAAGCAAAAAAAAATGATTATACCGAATCAAGAAGATCAGAAAATTGTGTGATGGAAACCTTCAATGGGGCAAGGGGCACCCCCAAATATTTAACCGGGAATTCGCCTAAGCGAAAATCCGTCATAAAGAGGATAGCTTCACGATCGGGACCCCACACACCACCAAGGAAGATGTTGGACTTGAGGGGATTCACTTTCAGACCAGCCACTCGGTGGAGAGTTTGCAGGCCGTTGAGCAAGATCTGAACTGAAGGAAGGTCACCCCGAGAGAAGAGCATGAGGTCATCTGCAAAGGCCAGATGAGTGATCCCGAGTGACTGGCATTTGGGGTGGAAGTTAAAGTCTGAATCCTCTGTGGTGAGTCGAAGGGTTTTTGACAAGTACTCCAAGCAGAATAAGAATAGAATAGGCGACATAGGGTCACCTTGTCGCAATCCCCGGCGACCTTTGAACATGCCATGGAGGTTGCCATTAATGGAGAGTGAAAAGGAGGCAGTGCTAACACAAGCCAAAATCCAAGCTACAAAACGCTTCAGGAAGCCCAAACCTGACAGCAAATCAGCCAAGAACTCCCATGAGACCATATCATAAGCCTTTGTGAGGTCAATTTTGATCATACATCTTGGCAAAATACGTTTACGGCTGTAGCCCCTCGCCAATTCCTATGCCAAGAAAATATTGTCCTGCAGAAAGCGCCCCGGGATGAAGGCAGATTGTGCAGGGTCAATAATAGCATCCACTATCTTCAGCATACGCTCCGCCAAAATCTTAGAGATGATTTTATAGGTCACATTCAAACAAGCAATAGGTCGGAAATCAGAGACTTTTGGAGGCTGTCTAGTTTTGGGTATGAGGGTGATGATGGTGTGGTTAAGTTGTTTGAGAAGATGGCCTGTCCCAAAAAATGCGTGCACTGCTGCAAGGACCTCTCCCCCCACCTTCTCCCATTGATGTTTAAAAAAGGCTGAGGTATAACCATCAGCCCCGGGAGCTTTGTCATTCCCGATATCATGCAAGGCCCCTCGGATTTCCATATCAGTGACAGGGCTGAGAAGCTGCTCACACATTTCCTGGGTAATCAAAGGCCCATTACGGATGACCTGAGGGTCTAAAGGTTCACAATGACTAGAAGAACCAAACAGCTCTTGATAATGGGTTACTAGACAAGTGGCTACTTCATCCAAGGAGGAGGTGGGGGAGCCGTCCTCCTTGATGAGAAACTTAATTTCATTCTGCCGGTTTCGCTTCTGGACCAAAGTCGAAAAATATCGTGTATTCCGATCAGCTTCCATCAAATGGGTTCCTTTAGCTTTCTGCTGAAAGAACAGGCGTTCGGCTTCTTATAGTAATAGCGCTTTTTTGCGCGCAGCATTTAGCATTGTAGTCAGGGAGGAATCGGCAGGGGAGTGTAGGGAGAGCTGGTACTGCCTCTGGAAGTCCAATTGAGCTTCCTTAGCTCTATCCGAAATATGACCGTAGGCCACTGAGTTCAAGTGTTTAAGTGGGGATTTCAAATATTTCAATTTGCTGGCAAGGGTGAATTGTGCAGTACCGCGAATAGGGGTGGTCCAGGCCGAAGAAACTATGGCCGAAAAAGTGGGATGCTGAAGCCACATGTTAAAGAACTTAAAAGGTCGGTTACCTTGGGCAGCCTCCTTACTGAAATCAACAATAATAGGGCAGTGATCCGAATCAATTCTCATGGAAATAAAGTTTGCCGAACAGTACCAACCGTTGGTAGTCCAAGCTGGGTTAACGAGTACCCGATCTAATTTAGCCCAAAGGTTATTCTTCTGCCAAGTGTAAAACTCACCACTAGAGGGAGCATCCTCAAGTCCCAACAGAAAACGAAACTCCTGTAGGTCCTGCATGAAGTAAGCCGTGGGGGGCTTGTAGCCAATGAGCTCATGCACTTTGCAAACACAATTAAAATCTCCCAGTATAAGCCAGGGCTGGTGCGGACCGATGGAGAGCCCAATTAAATGATGCCACAGTTCCCGTCTTTTTGTCACACTGTACAAGCCATAGATGCAAGTCACCAGAAAGTCACGATTGGTAGAAAGCTGGAGAACCCGATAGTGGATGTGCTGTTCGCCAATTTCCAGCACCTGACAAGAGTAGCAAGAGGGGTCCCAAGTAATGGCCATTCGGCCTTTATCAATCAGGTCAAAGTTATGGCTGAACTCCCAGCTAGAAAACCGATGGGTGATCAAACGCCCCAAACCAGTTTTAGTAAGTTTGGTTTCCAACAAGCACAGAAATTTACAGCGGTGTTGTCTTGTAAGTGTGACAACACTTTTCTATCACGAGGTCGTGCTTAGACCCCGGACATTCCAGCAAAGGAGACTCATTTATTCAGCCGGGAGGGCCCGACCCCTCCAGCTTTGATAGGTACCCCATTTGAAACCTTGGGCGGCACGGATTTGTTAGACTTAGAAGCAGGCGGTTTGTTTACAACAAAAACAAAGCCATCAACATCAACCATAACATCCTTTCCTTTGGGGCCTTTCAGGCATGGCAACTGCAGTTGGAACTAGGGAGCTGGGCTGAGGCTGGTCAGTATTCTTAACAACAGGCAGTTCAGTACTGGGTGCTGGAGGAGGTCGAGGAGTACTCTGAGTTCCACTCTGAACCTCCCCAATGGGAGCAACCTGACCAGGAGATTTCTTCACCGAAGGTCTGCCTACCTTAGGAACCCATTTCCTCACTGTGGGAGGGGACTTGGAACAGGTGAACACATTATGCCCGAAGTGTTTACAGTCACAGCAATAAGAAGGGAAAGTCTTATACACCACCGATTGTGAGAAGCTGGTTCCTTCCGGGAGATTCACATCGAAGCTTGTGATCGGTTTTTTAGAGACATCCACTTCTACAAGTAACCGAGCATACCCAATGCGAGCCCTCTGATTAGTAACCTGATCGGTGCAAATTGGTTTGCCAACCATAGAACCTAGCTTGGACAGCCCCTTATCAGTCCATAAATCCAGAGGAACATTCGGCAATTTAATCCAGAGGGGCAAGGCCATGAAGTCCTGGAAGTTGAAAGCAAAACCAGGAGCTAGTTTCTTTAGCATCAAAGTCTTACCATACAACAGATACGGCCCACCAACCAAGATTGAAGTTCGGTCCTCCTCCGAGTCAAAACGAAACACGAGCCATCCCCCTTCGTGGGGGATTATTTTGCAGGCAACGCCCCACTGGGCAATCAGTCCTTCAACGACTTTCATACCAGGGAAACGACTTGTGAAGACGCCCATTAAACAGAACCCCCATTCCTGTTCCAAGTCCAGACGACCTTCAGTCAAGATGTTTACAGCCGTAGTCGAAGGGACATGCTCTAGCTGGAGCCCCTGGTTCAACGCACGGTTATTGCGAAAGAGACTAGCAAAAGAAGGTTTCACCTGGGTGCCTTCAGGATGGGCAGTCGGCTGAGTGCCCTGAGGAGCTCCCTTAATGTCCTCCTGGGGAGGGGGTGCTGAAGGAGGCAATTTGTCAACTATCTGGTCTGCAGACGATGCACTCTCCGACTGAGCATAGTCCGAGGAGTCGGGGCCCCCTAAAGTAGTATCATCCTCATCATCTTCCTCCTCTTTAGAGGAGGCATCAGTCTCATACGTCTCAGGAGAAAGAAGTTCATTGGCAGTACCCTTACCAACCTTAAGAGAAGTACCGAACTTTTTCTGGACAGGGGTGCTAGGGACACCCCGCGAGGGACTCGGGTTGGCACCACCCGAAGTCGGTTTCATGGCACCTTTCAATACCTGCAGTAGCAACGGTTGACCGGCAATAAGTTTCGGTCTGGCGGAGGCAATCGAGGACCCGACCGTAGGAGGCATACCAGAAGGAGCGGAATCCATGCTCTGAGGGGAAACGGCTGCTACAGGAGGATCAGGAAGAGGGGTCTGGTCTTTAGGTTTTTTCTTCACCATGGTTCATTAGGATCCCTAGCCCAGAGGGAAGAGAAGCCCGGGAGAGAAAACTCTAGCACCACCCGAGAGCGCACAAAGCAAAGTGCGGAGAACAATGCTATCACCGTCGGGTAGAGATCTCCGAAAAGTTCCGAAAGAAGAACTCTAAAACAAACAACAGATTAGAGCACAAGGGGAAACTGAACAATGCCGGTATGAAATACGCAGAAGAACCCACGACCCACACCGAAGGAGGGCCGGAGACAAGAAGGGCAGGAGGTGGATGAAGTCTAGGAGAAAATCGCCTAAAGAGAGACACTCTCTAACATCCACTTACTGATAGCTCTTTCTTACTGATAGCTCTTTGTTTTTTTTTTATAAATGGTAAATATTTATCAAAAGAATAGGGTATGTATACAAGCACAGGGGCATACCCCAGTCAACAAAGGGCACTAAATCCAGCGGATACAAACAGTAGCAAAAAGGCCCAAACAGCCTCGAGCCCATCCCAACTAAATTAGAAATACAAATAAAGAGGCCCAAAACAGCACAAAAAGAACAAAAAACCTACAGGCCCAAACAGAAGCCTGTGAGGCTAACAAGTAGCCAAGCCTGCCGCATGGAGCAGGGCACATGCACGCGGTGAAGCCTCACGCAGATTGCCTACGACGCCAGCCGTATGACACTTACGAAAAGTTCAACGAACTACCCAAAACGCAGACTTCCAGGCGCCAGACGCCATCGTAAGAAGCTACAGCAAAATCAGCCACAACACCAATGTAAAGCACCTCTCAAATATGGCAAGAGCACCGGTTCCTAAGGCATTCAGACTCAGTGGAGTATGTATGCCAAAGAAACCAAGGAAAACAGCACCAAGGAGAGGCTCTAAGAGAAGAACCGCCAATTGACAAACAAAACGACAGAGCACCAACCATAGGAACAAACCATTCACACCCTTCTCACACCACCAAAACGGAAGCATATAAAAACCAAAGCTTTTAGCCAAGCGACGTCGTAACCCAAAGCGGTGACAGACCCAATCAACTGAATGACACCATAACTCCCCTGAAACAATAAATGGACGCACAGAAAAGCACCAGTACCCAATCCCTGCCTAACGAACTCACCAAAACCATCAAAATGACGCCGGATCAAGAACCAGCCATCAGAAAAGCCGGACCACCCACAAAACCAACCCCCAGAGACTCGCAACCAATAAGCCAAGAGAAAAACCGCTGGATTTGCAAATCACCCCGATGGCCTACGACGAAAACCAACCCGCTCCAGCAAACCACACACCCATAGAACAGGAAAAACTCGGGGGAAACAAAGACAGGTGCCGAAAGCACCACCTCACCAGAGAGGAAGGGGCCACCACACCATACCACTGGGAAGGCTCATACACCAATAGAACCAGCAAGCTCGCATCACCCACCCAGAGAAGAGCTGCAAACCTAATCCAGACATAAAGCCACAATCCCCCGAAGAAGAGAAACTACACTTCCCAAGCCCCTATAAGCCACGGACCAAATAAAACGACATCGTAATAACTCTCACCCAAATAGTTAGGATAAGAAAAAGGTAAGACCAAAACGACAACAGTTTCCATCAAGGCAACGGTCCGATCAGCAGACGCCCAGAGGGAAGCCTTCCAACTCGCGATGCCTATCGAGAGAACCTCAAGCCCCCGAAATGATAAGCACCTGGTCAACCCAATCCCCTATAAACAACTACCAAGATAAAACGACAGCGTAATAGGCCTGTATAATTAATGAAGAGATAATAGGCCTGTATAATTAATGAAGAGATCCACTGAAACACCAGCTCAGACTATTGACTACCCAACCACATCCGCCAAAACAATGGTCCAACCAGCCCACCTCGAAATCAAAATTGTATAAGATCACCCAGATAGAGGCGATATAGAACCTTGTACACCGAGGTTTTAATCTTACATGTTACGTCGCGGCTAGAAAATGATGCACCATCCAGCTGAACAGCATTCCGAATTTGCCAAATAGTATATACAGTACATAAGAAAGCTAGCCGAATAGCTTTACATTTCATTAAAGCCCCCTTTGCCTTAGCCGGAATCCATTTAATGGCTTGCAAGAGAGATCTCATTTCATGCTTCATACCCAACCAGCGCCGAATATCCAGCCACACAGCTTTAGTAAAATCACAAGTAAAATACAAATGGTCGATGGTTTCAGCTATTCCCCGGTGACATAAGACACATGCCCGATCGATATCAAGAAACAAAAGTTGATCCTTTGTAGGGAGGCGCTTCCTCAGGCCCAACCAAGCAATAAAAGAATACTTGGGAGGAATATACCTCCGCCAAATAAACGACATCCATGGTCGGGGAGGGTATGTGGTCCGTAACACGTCATATACCTTCCAAGCCAATAATCGACCATTAAGGCTAAGCTTTCTTAATTCAGATTCGACCATTTGGCGACCTCCCAACTTAGCCAACAAACTATCCCGAATGAAAGCAAGTCGTTTCATGAGCATGGAATCACGGGGAGCAGATTTTTGATATTAGAGGTTGTGAAGTCCTAAAGTTCAAAGATCGTAGGGTTCTCTCTAATGAGCCCTTAATTCAATTCAACATAGGTCGAAAGGGTAGACATTCTGACAAGCAAGGATCTCCGTCTTTTGATCCTGTAGTGAATCATAGACCCATAACTCGATCCCAGGTTCATAACAAAGACATATAGAACCTACTTGCGCCCATTCACCTCTTAAATGTCTTCCTCCACAACCAGGGTGTCCCTATACCTGCACTTACAAATGACCTGTAATAATGGAAGTTTGGTACATTTCACACCATAACCCTTCTGTCAACATTGTCTAGCTCCATTAAGAAATGAACTCTTCGAGAGGCATGAAAAGGGCCTGTCAAGGTTTTGTCTAGAAACAACATAATTACTATTAAGCAACCATTTAACCCAAAAAAAAAAAAAAAAAAACTGTTGTTGGGTAGCGTTTAAACTTGTTCTGGTGGAGCAAAAGTATGCTCCAGTACTTGCACAGGTGAAACGACTTCATGGAAATTAGAATATTGCATATCTTTACTAAATTATTCAACAAATAGCTTGACAAAAAAGGGTTCTCATCAACCATGTAAAGATGTAAAGTTATGAAGAAATTAGTAGGGACAAATATGTGATGAAAATCAAGCACCATCATTGGGCGTTATGATAATACGATGAAGATTCTGAAGATTATCAGATATCTCTGTCAAAACTTTCTCTCTTTCATTGCCATTCTGGAGTGTACTATTACTATGTTTTTAGAATTCAACATCAGCTTCAAGTGCTTTCACTCGGTAATGAAGATTCGACAACTCGTTCCGTAAACTTGTATCGCCATCTTGTCTGCTATATTTGAAGTCAAACGATCTATGAAGATTAACAGTGAGGAAGATCTGCAGATGCCTTTGTATGCATATTTATTTATGTTTACCACTTTCTTCCTCCATGTGATAAAAAATTTCAGAGCTAGACTGTGATGAAGGAGCTCCATCATCCGTTGGAAGTTGATTTCTCTTATCCAGGTTTTTTAACCGGCCAAGCTGACGGGATTTGGCTGCCTGAAGAATGTGATGCGACTTGGATTCCATCTCCTCACCTTTCTGTTCGTGCAAAGATGAAGATTGATCATCATTAGGTACGTTTTCCACATTATTCTGCCCTTCAGTGGAACTATATGTTGGGCTAATGCAATTCGATATCTCAGTGTAGGATAAGTAAGATTGTGATTTGAATTCTTGATAGTCTTCATCTCTCTCATCCTCACTTAATTCACCAAATTTACATCTATAAGCCTCAAGTTCAGCCTCTAAGACCTTTATTTCTTCTTCTCTTTTCTTAAGCAAATCGTGGGTTGCTTGCAGAGCTTCCTGGTCATATTCTGCTTGCTCCTCCATCATTCTTTGATACTGCAATGCTTCCATCTGAACAGCTGCCTTCTCAGCTTGCAGCCTGGTGATCATGGCCATAGCATTGTTCGCTGCGATAGCAGAAGCGCTTCTTTCTTCATCTAGTTCCATGTACAAATCCATCAATGACTTTCGATCCAGGCGGACCTGTCCCTTTAAATGAAGCAAAATGGAGTCACCATCGACGTCATTTGGCATGCTTCCATCAGCAGATTCAGAAGCAACTTCTGTTTTCTCAAGTGGTGATTTCCTTATAATCCTGTGAGCCCACCTAGGACTGACATTGGCCGAATCTGTTAGTGGTATTCCAAAAAACCTGTTTCCTCTGGCAAATATAGGCGTCCTTTCTCCAGTCATGTCTTCACCTTCTGTCAGCAATGGCACACTTGCAGCTTTCACATCTTCTCTAGCTGTAATGCAAGATTTTGCCAATGCTTCAATGATTTTTTACATTTATATATGCATAAATACTAACATGCAGAAGATTCGTCCTTCCCAATTAAAGAATGGTAAAAAGGAAGAGCAAGAGAACTATAATTCTGATTCAGTTAAAAAGAGATTCATTTCTTGAAACTCACATTGCTTACCAGCATGTGCTGTACTTGGGCCATCCTCTTGATCCTCATGGACCTCTTCATGTTCTGGGAATTTTAGTTCTCTGCATCTTATGTGAGACAAGTCCATACTGCGATGGTCCTCGTTTCTGTAACTCCCAAATGGTGCCCTTGGAGAAGGAGCTGGAGCGTGTGAAACCCCGACTGAATTTTTTCCCCTCATGTGCGACTTCACCTTCAATGGTTTCCCACAACATACGCATCGATGAAGGCTACTCTCCACCTTTTCATTTTTCTTTCCAGTAGGCAATGTCAGTTGAATTTCTTGATCATCTTCCACAAGTAACTCAATGTCCTTGTGCAGAATCCCAATGAGAGACTTGTAAGTCTCGGTATCAGATTCTCTCTCTGTAGCAAACGAAAGAAGACACCCTTCACACAATTTTCTTATGTCTGAAAGCTTCTTGTGATTATAACAAAAAGCTAGACGTCCAACATCCTTCTTGTGATTCTCACATATTGAATCATTGTAATAGAAGTCAGGATCTCTGTGAACCAGAACATGATCAATCCTCGTGCAAAGCAAACAAGGGATTCTCAACTCAAAGAACCTGGCGAATTCATTGGCGAAGAACGCAAGAAAACCATCAACAAACAGCACAAATATCAACACCCATTCAAGCAGTGCATAAATCACAAAAAGTGGGAACTTTCCCAGTTCTTGTTCCACAAAACTTTTAAACGACCTCTTTGCCATCAAAACTTTTTGCCCATAAAAAACCCAGAATCAGAAAGAAGAAAGGGATCAAGAGTATCTGGGTGCTCTTTTTAATCTCCTTCGCTTATAATTTAGGTAGGTAATATGGTACAGAAAGATGCAAACTTTTTGAACAAAACTAAAAGAGGGCTCAAAGGGTGATGAGATAGAAGATCATGATCTTGGCAATGGTAATGCGCTAGACCTAGATCATGAACTCTATCTCTATCTCTCTCTTCTGTGTTGGGGAGTGAGCGAGGGAGAGGACAGAAACTAACAGGTTATGTTAAGAGTTTGGAGTTTCAAATTTTGGATGGTCATCTTCATTTGCCCATTAATAGCATTTGATATTTCTCGGAGGATTCAGGCGTGTACCTGAATTAACGGTTTATCATGAACCTCTTAAAGAAACCGAATCCACTATAAACCGACGTCGTTATGTCATCACATAATTAACAAACTCAACTTAGAATGGACCACTTGGTCCTAATCATGTATTTAAGTGGGACTTAGATGTGTACGAGTGTTTTAAAGTTCACAATAATTAAAAATAAGATATTACTTCATTGATATATTAATAATTTAATGATTAATTTAAAGAGTGCCTTCATAATTAAAATAAATATTTATTAATTTATTGAATTAAATATGAACTTAAATTGTTATTATATTCATTACCATTTGAGAACTTATCGTTTTATTAATCCAATATTAATTTAAAGTTAAAATATAAAATTATCAAATATTAATTTTTATATGTAAAAGCATCACGAATCAAATTGCAAGACCATAGAGTTTATCTCTTTGCGGGCCCTTACGAGCCCACGAGCCCACCCTAATACTGATTACACGCCACGTGTCTCATCATCTCATTGACCAGAAACTGACCAAGTTTTGAAAATACAGTCGTAATCGGACGGTCCAAAACATCTCACTCACCGATCTCTGATCAAAAATCCCAAAAACCCGTCGTCTCTCGAACACGAATTGGGGGCGCCAAAAACCCCATTTATCTGAAAACTCTACTCTCTCCAGAAAAGCCGAACCCAAATACATATAGTAAGTGACAAAGTTAAATCTTTTTGTGAGTTTGTTTTCATCTCTCTCCTCTTATCGCGATCGGTTCGGTTTGTTGAAATCGGAGCTATGGAGCTCCAGAATTCGGTGAAAGACGCCCTAAACGCACTCTATCATCATCCCGATGACGCTGTACGAATGGAGGCCGATCGCTGGCTTCAAGGTTTTCAACGGACACTTGATGCTTGGCAGGTATTGTAAGATTCTGTTTCTAGTGATTTATTGATTGGTGAGCTAAGTAATTACTTTGTTCCACTTGTTTGGTTTTGCGTGATTGAACTCTCTGGTTGATTCATCTCTAGTTCCTTGTAAATAAATTTTCGTTCAGTTCTAGTTTGGGTAAAGAATTTGAATGCGCTAGGTTGAATTTCTTTGAAATTGGTGATTAATGTTCAGTCATTGATCGAGGCAGTTATTGCATTAGGGTTTTGTTTGAACTTGCAGTAGTCGTTCGTGTGTGTACGTGTGTGTGCGCGCTCGCCCGCGTGTGTATCTGCTTCTTATGTTCCTCCTTGAACATCAGTTCTGTATTTCCAAAGTTGAATTTTTACTTGAATGTTGAATGTCCATTACCATTGTACGTGACATTGTCCCTATAACTTGATGAAGCTATCTGATTTTTGTTTAATTCTACAAGTTTTAGTTTATGTTTTTGCTACATGAAGTTGTTTATGACTATTGGGGTTAGATATCTTCTACCTGGGACTGCCAAAAATGTACAGATACATCTCTTTAACTTGAAATTGCGGGAAAGTTCAATTTAGATTGTGAGGAAAGTTGCAAATACTACAAGTTATTTTCTGATGTAGACCAACTTCCTGATAATCTCTTGCTGAATCTAATCCTAACTTTAACTGCAGTGTGCAATATGTCTACACCTTCAACTCGATATTGTGGCAGTATTTCCTTTTTTTCATTCTTAAAAAGTTTGACATTGCTTTAACCATTTCTCCTGATGATTTTGCAAGTATTATTTGTTGAATGTTTTTTGTACTTCTACAAGTTGGACCACTGTACTGTGAGATGCTTGTTGATGACAGCTGTATTACTTTGGTCCCTGCTGTCAATATATATTTGTTCGTGTTTATTTAATTTTACTAATGTTGATATGATCTTTTTTCTTGGTGTTTAAGGTAGCTGACAATCTGCTTCATGATGCCTCTAGCAACTTGGAAACTTTAATCTTTTGTTCTCAAACACTTAGAAGCAAGGTATATTCAAAGTTCTGTTAAATATTCAGTGAGAATTTTGAATTTTTAATGCCAACATATTTGAACATGTTGATAAGTGTCAAATACTACAGTGTTTTGGATGCCTGAGGTTTCTTCTTTGTTTATCTCTCTCTCTTTCTTCTTCTTGTTCCCCTTGCTTTTAAATTTTTTTTAATATGTCAATGATTTTAACATTTTTCCCGTGTTGGATCCAATCTTAGGTACAACGTGATTTTGAAGAGCTACCTTCTGAAGCCTTTCGACCATTGCGGACTTCCTTGAATGTGAGATTTTGCGCACTCTTCTAAGTATTGAGAAAGCTTGACTTTTTTTTTTTATATATACTCAATGTTTTTACTAATGTTGTGCATGCATACTTTTACCTCTTTACCAAGTGTTGACTCTTCTGAATCACTATGGGACTATTACCTGAAAGAATGAATGTTTCTTTCTGGTAGTAGAATTGCAGCCATTTTTGGATGTCATGTGCGCATTCATTTGATCTGAATACTTTGGTAGCAGTTATTGTTATCTAACTCACTGGGAAGACATTTTCATTGGAGATTTCTGACCATTTCATTCTCAACGCTGGCTGTTGTTGTTGGTGTACTTAATGAATTGAAAAAAATGTTTGGATATTAACTGCTGCTGAGTTATCTAAATCATTGTTGTATTGGGTGATGCGCTATGCTTATCCCTTTAAAGGAACAGCTATCTTTTTCATTCACGCCTTTTTTGTGTCCATGTTAGTCCTCTACAATAATTTTGTTGATTAAGGATGGGTCTCAAGAGGGAGGTAATATCAAGTGATGCATACAACTTCAAAGAAGCTAATGTATCTTGGAGATATTTAGATCTATTAAATTTTCAATCAGTAAATTAGCGATTGCATTTCCATGGACATCAGCTTGGATAAATTTGTTCAGCTGATTAAAAGACGAGGATATTGAATTAATTTTTTCCTTGATAACTCATTACATAAATTTTTTTCTTTATTTTAGGACTACTTCATAGGATTTTACATGGGTTATTTTGGTTGTGAACGAAATCATATATTGGCCACATGCCTTTGACCTGCTTTTACATAATTTACTTAATTGATTCTTCACGAATTAGAGGAGTTTTTATGATTTCTGCATAATGTAATTTCTTGCAGTCTTATGCTGTTTATGGAATTTGACTGCAGACCTTATTGAAAAAGTTCCATAGGGGGCCACCCAAAGTAAGAACGCAGGTATATTTGAAAAATTCTGCAATCATTTCAATAGCTTGTGGTGACTATAACCATATCTTTTTTAAACCAGACCTTTTGTTGCCTAGATGATATGGCATTTGATTTTTGACCTGTAGATTAGCATAGCTATGGCTGCCTTGGCTGTACAAGTTCCGCCAGAAGATTGGGGAGATGGTGGCATTGTCAATTGGCTTCGGGATGAGATGAATTCTCATCCAGAGTATGTACCAGGATTCTTGGAGCTACTTACTGTTTTACCTGAGGTATATGGATTTTGTGTTTGCTACATGCCACATATTTGTAGTGTTAAGAAGATATTGAAAATGGGAAACATTAATGTTTAGGTCAAAGTAGAATATGTTTTTCTCTTTATGAACTCTTTAAAGAAATCTGATTCTTTGATAATTCTTACTCTCGTGAATAAAAAGCTGAAAGGAACATGCTACTGCGGAAAATTGACTCATCAAGTAGAAATGTATTTAAAGGACCATCTTTAGACCTCCTCATAGTTCAGTGAAGCCACAATCTTCTCTATTAATGTTAATGACCTTTTTGGATAAAAGAGCAAATATTTGTGATATCCTTCACAAAGTCACTTTCTGTTTTATTTTTTGATCAAACTCTGTGATGCTGTTATGTCCATGAGTTGGTGGGATTGAGGATGTAAAAGATGATCTTTGATGTCTTTTGGGTCTCTACGTTTTACCAGTTCATGAACTTTAATAAAAGTTTAGTTCTAGTGTTAGAGTCATCCTCATCTTAGCTTTCATTCTCATTGGTTTTGATTGTGTGAATTGATTATGTCCTCAAAAAGTTCAGATTCTTTAATAAGCATAATAAGTATTTTAGCAACTTATCACCAATTTAGTAGCCAATCTCATCTCTATACACAAATTTTATTTTTAATAAAACAAAAGTGTACCTATTAACTGACTTACATGCATCTAATGTTGTTTTTCTTTATATTTGAACATTATACTGGGGACAGAAATGTCTTCTTGGTTAAGCTTTGCAAGCGGTACACCCTCCTTTCAGGGTTATGTTGGTTTGCCATGTCTTCTTTGTTGGTTTTTTGTTGTCTAATGAGGTTTTTAGCTCTTGTTACTTAATGAGTTTTGAATTTTTTTCCAAAAATAATGAGTTTTCAAAGTTGACATATCTGTTTCACCAAGTAGATATCAAAAGAAAACATATTATCAACTAGAAGTTTCTTTTGTTTTCTCTTTTGCTGATAAATCAGGAAGTATCCAACTACAAGATTGCTGCTCGTCCAGAAAGACGCCGCCAGTTTGAAAAGGAGCTCACTTCTAAGATGAATATTGCTCTTGATGTTTTGACAGTTTGTTTGAAAATTAATGAACTTAAGGAACAGGTGGAAATTGTTCCTTTTCAGAAGATTGCTGATCTTGATACTGTAATACTACTGCTTGATATACTGAACTAACATGGGCCTTTGATAATTTCTTTCCTTTTAGGTTCTCGAAGCTTTTGCTTCTTGGCTTCGATTACGGCATGGGTAGGCAGCTCCTTTAATTGAAGTGTTGACAACATAGTATTTTTCTCCTGAAATGCAAGATACTTATATTTTAAGTTGCAAACAGTAATTGGTGATTCCTGATTGTTCTAAAGCAGTTCTTTGAGGCAGTAATGATACAAAATTCTTCTAAAAAGTTGAATGTAGCAAGTAGAGGATGGAAAATGCCAACAATGCCAGATTACTTACACAGCCTCCTTATTTACTTTTAAAGAAAGAATAAATGCTGCCGTAATCTCCTGTAAATGAAACCAGAATTTTTTCGTCAAAAAATTGGAATTATTTGAGACATGATGGGCAAAGTGGTCATTAGTTAATTTTTTGCGAATTTATTGGTTTTGATTTCTTTAAAATATAGTAATGTCTAGCTTATTGGAAATGGCCTTTTTTGTTTTCTTTCATCTTTCCAAAAACTCATCAATTGTCCAAATCAGACCATCCCCCTTCCCCATTCTCGTTAACTCTTATGAAATGGTTGATGTTACAATAAGTGATTGGATTGGCTTTGCTCAGTAATATGTGTTAGCACTCCTCCTAGTAATCAGCATGCTAGTACTGATCAGCCTGCTAGAACTAGTATTAGTTAACAACCCACTAAGCCTTCCAAACCCACATCCATAGGGGTATGATGGGGAAGGGAACAAATACAATTGCCACTTAGGCTGGTGGTTAGGAGTTAGTTACGGAGAGAGATTGAGAATGGGAAGGTACAGAGGATATATAGGATTCGGTATAGGAGGGAGGGGATCATTCTGGATTATTGGGAAAAAATATAGTTATTGTATTGGCTTGGAAGTTACACTTCCAGGAGGTATTCTACTACTGTACCTACTGATTTAGTAAATAATACAATCTCTACTTCGGTTCCCTAACAATATGTGATATTACTTGGCACTAACAGATTTCCTGGTATTTATGTTGAATTGTATTGGTTTCAGGATCCCTGGTTCCATTCTTGCTTCTCATCCATTGGTTCTTACAGCTCTTTCAAGTTTGAATTCTGACCTACTCTCAGAGGCGGCTGTAAATGGTACTGCTGATGAAATATAAGAACCTCATTGGTGCTTTTAGTACTGTGACAGTTTTTCTTAATTTCAGGAACCATCTGTCATGCCACCTTATGCTTCTGAGATAATTACTTACGTGTGAGCTTGATATTTTGAAATCTATGTAGCTAATTAAGTTTGAATGTTGCTGAAGTAATAGTGACAGTTTGATTAGTAGAAAAAGTTCAGAGAGACAAGAAGCTACAGGGGATATTCTGAAAAATTAGAGATGTGTTAAAAATTTTATACCTAGGAAGGTTGTCAAATGCTAAAAGTTTTCCTTGTGATATGGTTGTTAATACAATTGATGCATTATAAGTTACCAAAAACAGTACAAGTTATGTATGTCTTTGGTAGCGTAACATATGATTTTGTGACATCTATTAATGCCATACTTCTTATCATGAATTGCATAGTTGCAGATCCCTGAAGTCGAATTTGTGTGCTTATCTTCCCGCATCACTTTCACCTCCCTTCCCCACCCCAAAATTAAAACAACATTGGTTGAATATATTTATTTATTCCAAGTTTTTTTAAATCATTTTGTTCAAGTTTAATGTCTCGGTTAATATCCGTTATATCTTCTTTATTATTTCCGTAGATGGTATTTTAGCTTTTCCATACTAAGGGAACTTACAAGGGTGCTTGGGTCCTAATTCTACCTCACCATTTTTATTATTTCCTCTTGATCTTTTGCAGTCATTTCAGAATTGATACACTGCACTACGGCAGCAAACTCTGGTGGTATTTCTATACAAATGCCCTTAATTCAAGTAATTGTACCTCATGTTATGAGTCTTAAGGAGCAGCTTAGAGATCCTTCAAAGGTACTTACAGATGGATGATGATAACGAATCTGGATGAAGATAAAGTTTTTGTTTTGCCCAGCAATGTTATGCTTCATTGAAATTTCTGCTATTTGTTTTTGTATTTTCTTGGGTTGGGGGATTATTACTGCCATGAAGACAAAATTTCAAGCATATTTGTTTATACTTTGACTTTCTATCAAGTACCTTAAGCTCAATAAATTGGCACTCATAACTAACGGACATGAGATGTAGAAAATCAATTATGATTTCATTAAAGATCCAATGTTTTCTTTTTATTATTTCATTGAAGGGAATAAACTATTTTCAATATTGATAACAACCATCTGTATTTCCGGGCATGGATGTGCTAAAGCAATCTGGTAATGGCTAACAAATTCTAAGTGTAGATTTGTGAAAAGCTTAAGTTGTTGGGTGAGTTTAACAACTAATCTATGAGTCTCAATTTTTGTTGCTCCTTAGCACACACATATTTGTTGGGATAAATGTGTGCACAGAATACAAGTACCAAAGGGCACGTTGAGATTTAAACTTGATAGCAAAGAGAATATTGTACTATGTGAAAGAATTAATCCTGACATGTTTGCTAAGGATTGTTATCATACCCATACAGCATATGCCAGTGGAAATATAGAATCTGCATACCTCGTTGCCCTTAGCTATTTTAACCTGTGTTTTTTAATGTGAGTGAGATCAATCTTCATTACCATAGTGTCTGATTTCATTTTCAATCGATGCTGATTTGGTACAATACTTCTGTTCTTTTTATTTTTATCTTAGGATGAAGAAGATCTTAAGGCCATTGCTTTTATTTTTATCTTAGGATGAAGAAGATCTTAAGGCCATTGCTCGTTTGTTTGCTGACATGGGTGATTCATATTTTGAACTGATTGCAACTGGTATGTATTTAAACCATCAGTAATCTGCTCAAAGTTTATTACCAAATTTTTAAAAATGCTCCTCATAGCTACGTGATTTCTGTTTTATGATGATGTATTGGTGATTAGTGTATAAAACATTTCTTCCTCTGTTGTTCCAGGTTCTGATGAGGCGATAATGATAGTGAATGCATTATTAGAAGTTACTTCACATCCAGAATATGATATTGCTTCCATGACTTTTAATTTTTGGCACAGTCTTCAAGTTATCCTGACAAACAGGTAAATCCATCTGGAGCTCAGTTAATATAAGAGATCATTTTTTGGCAAATGGGTGAATAGAGTGGTCCTAATCTACCAGGGATTCCTATACTTCATTTAGCACTGAAGCATCGCTTGAAGCAGAGAGAAGTAGAAGGCTTCAAGTTTTCCAGCCAGCCTATGGATCACTTGTATCCTTGGTGAGTTCATTTTATGAGTACAGAAATATGCCACTTGTAACTTCACAGAAACCTTTAGACTATGCTGCATGGATTTATGCCCTTAAGACCAGGCTAGATTACTAAATGACAGTGCATTTACCGTCCTTTTCTTTTCTTTTTGTTTGTATATTTTCCCTAGTTCATTGCATTCTTTTGATCTGATCAATATGTTCATAAAATTGAAAAGTTTTCCAGGGCCCTAATTTTAAGCCTGATGACACGTGAATTTCTGAAGTGACATTATCATTATCTTATGTATTGTATACTGGATATACTGTTCATAGTGTTTCACTTTCTCTCTAAGTCATGCAGTAGCTAATATCTTAATCTTACTGCTATTGAGCCTATTTAATGCTGGTTCCATTTTAGTATAATAGAAAATTTCCTACTGCAAGAAATGATCGAAATACTTTATCTTTCTCTTCAGGCATGTCTGTGACTATGGAAGATATTGTATGCGTTAGTTTCATTGAACAGTTAATTATCTTTGCCGTTAAGTGTTTCATCAAAAGACTTAACAAGTTCTGAATGTTGCTGCAGGTTAGTTTTCGAGTCCAATATCCGCAAGATCATCAAAATCTCTCTATTGAAGACCTCAAGGAATTTAAACACGCTAGATATGGTAATGATGAACTGTTTGGAAATTTGTACTTTTTGGTTGTCCTTGATTAAGCTCAACTAATTGTTGATTCTACGTTGCCATTTGTTCAGTTATTGCTAGATACTTGTTCCTGTAGAGAATCCCGTAATAGTAGATAGTCCCTTAATTAAGGGATTATCCTTAGCTGTAATATCTAGCTATATTAGGGATATTTCCAAATAAGGAGTCTTCCTAAATTAGGAAGACTCCCATAACTATGTACCCTAGCTCTATATAAGAACTGCAGCATATGTAAATAATAACTTCTGAATATATATCGAAGTTTTTTACAGTTCCCTTCCGATTGTAGCAGCAAAAAGGATAGAAATCTTCTAATTACATCTTTTATTCATTGCCGATAACATTTTATAGTCTTTTATTTGTAACAGCATCAAAAAGGTACTCTCCAATTGTAGTTATGAATTGTTTATACATTTTGTACGCATGTATGTGGCCACTTTTGAAGATTGTTCTTCTTATCGTATATATTTTGACTTACATATGAATGAGCTTACATACATACACTTTTGAAGATTAGTCTTCTAGCATTTTACACCAACTAACAGGACCAATGATATTGCCAGCTGTTGCCGATGTATTAATTGATGCAGCATCAGTTCTTGGTGGTGATGCAACTCTTAGGATTCTTTACACGAAGCTTGCTGAGGTATGTATTATGTATTTGGAAGCAGTATCAGTTTTCTTTCCCTTACAGAAAAGAATCCGTGTAACTCTTAATGATAAAGCTACTATTTGGTGTAAAATCAATACTATACTGTTGACAACATATATGATATTGCTAGTTGGCCTTTGGTAAATAGATCACAGAGCTCTCAGTGATATGCTTAAAGTCATTGCATATTTTGGAGAATTAATACTGGGGTTTTATAGTTATGGTGTTGCATGTAACTTTAGTACTTGTTGGGAAGTTCTTTTGCAGCTGTCTCATCTCTTATAAGTGGCAGCTTATTTTACTTGAGCAAGGGGCTCTTTTAGATCACAAATTTTGTGAAAGTTCTTTGACTTCTGAATCACGTTAATTGTTCCAGATCCTTTAATGATTGCTTTCCTCTTTCTAATGATGCCAAATCGTGTCACATTGTTCAAGGCACAAGCGTTTTGGGGAAATGGATGCAATGAATGGCGTCCAGCAGAAGCTGCTCTATTTTGCATCAGGGCTATATCAAGTTACGTTTCAGTTGCTGAAGCTGAAGTGATGCCCAAGGTAAAGTCTTTTGTAAATACATGTTCGGCACTTGTTTTGACTTGTAAGTTGTTACGTAGAGCTGCATTGCTTGGGCACTTCACATCAATGAAAGTGCAAGATTTGTAGGGAAAAAAAGATAAGATGTGGAGAGAAAAAGGGACAGACATCACAGAAATGCCAGTTGTGAAGAACTGTAACATACAAGGCATGAGCATCTAGAACAGATAAATGAGATAAAAGGTGTCTGGGGGATGTAGAAGAGAAATATTTATACAAAATGCAAGTGTACACAATGAAAGGAATACCTGCTTCACATGCTTCTTTGCAATAGGTTTATTTGAATGAAGTTGGGCAAAGCATGCTTTCTTTTAGGATCAAGTTTCTTTTCTCGCTTTGTGGGAATGATTTGATCTGATTCCCTTTAGCTAGTGCAAAGGTCTGGAAATGGATGAAGTTCCACCAGCTATTAGCTCCATTAATGTAGGATAGTCTGAGTATATGCCAACTATTTGATAAAATACATATAAAATGTAAATCTTGGATGCTTGGATTGTTTAGTTTTGTTGGAATTTAGAATTTAGTGTTGGAATTCATAAATAAGTTATTAAAACCATTCCGGCTTGACAAAAGTTGATGTCAACGCTAATCATTATCTTCCATTGTCTTCTAACGTGGCAGACTATTATCTTTGCTTTCCATATTGACTCAGAACTTCTGGTAGTAGCCAGTTCCCTTATCCTTCTTTAGCTTCAATCATGTTAGAATTTTCCCTATCAAATGCAGGTTACTGGCTGACTTGGTTATCTATTTTAAGGTTTCTACCACCTTGAAAGCTAACATACAGGTTGTCTAGTTTTCCCAAAACTTTCAGGATCATTTTGTTGAGCTCATGGACCAAAACTAAAAAAACTAAAAAATAATGCCATATAAATTTGGCTTCTATGAAGGAAACTGAAAAGTATATAAAGTGAACTACAAATGACCATTAAGGAAAATAACACCTAAACACTATGAGAAGTAACAAAGAGACAAACCTAGATCATGTTAACATTTAAGCTAATCTCATTCTAGATCATCTACCTCACCCACTTCTTCTAAAGCCCCTTTGAATAAACAAACCCAGCAGATCATTTTGATAGGCAGATCCTTGTTTTGATTGAAAAGCTCATTTGTGACAACTACTCTTTCTGGTTGATCAACTTGGTTAGTAAGAATCATAGACATCTTGAGCATTGAAAGTCTACTGGATGTAAACAAGGCCTTATCCATTCCTCTGTCCCCTTTGTGTAGCATCAAAGCTTGGGCTTTCTGTAATTCCTGGTTTCAGTGAAGTTCTGGATTGATTCATAAATGATAAATGTGCAAGAGGATATATTATGGTATATTAAAGTTACAAGCCAGCAATGGTAGGTCAGAAATCTAGATATGTTCCCACATGTTGACACAAAACATGAATAGAAGTCCTACTAGCTTAGATGTAGAGGGTTTTACTGGCTTGCTGATGTGGCCTTGCCATTGTTACTTCAACCATGACATTATGAATTTCCCTGAGATGTCAAATGTCTTTCTAAGCCTCATGCCACAGATTTTTCATTTTAATTATGCAATCTGTCAAGTTCTTTGGCGTTGCTTTCAGTTTTTATCCTGTGAGTTCAAAGTCAATTAATAGAATGGATGGTAATTAGCAGCTGTTGTGATCATTGGAGTTATGTATTTTTGAGTTGCATAAATCTGTTAAATCTAGTTTTGGCCTAAATCACCATTATGGCAAACAACTGCAGTCCTCTGTTCTGGGGTTTTTCTTTTTGTAGTGAATCTCATTTTTATTAACTTCATGGGAACCCTAAGATTTTGTTGTTTTAGATGGTTTGAAGTGGCTGCTGATTTTTTTCCCCCGCAGATCATGTCCTTGTTTTTGGAATTTACCCATCAGCCCCAATTGCTGCAGACAGGTACTATGCCTTTTATAGTGGTTTACTATTATTTTGCTTTTCTGTTTGACTTTTTCAGAAATGGGTTTATTGGTGTTATTATTTGGGGGAGGGAATCGTATCAGTTCAAACATGATTAAGATTTAGCTCTAAACACCTTCTACTTCACCAAGCAATGTGTCCATGAATGTGAGTCTTTAACTTGATGTTTTGTTGCAAATGTTTTCAGTGTGCTTGACTATTGGAGCATATTCAAAATGGCTTAATGCTGCCTCAGATGGATTGCCTTTATTGTCCTCTGTCATGAAAATTCTTATGCAAGGCATGGGTACGTCAGAAGATTGTGCAGCAGCAGCAGCTGTTGCATTCAGACACATTTGTGATGGTAAGTATTCTTTTCTGACACGTAATCATTTCCTCAAACTACTGTTCTGACTACATCAGAGTTTGGACAGATGAAATTCATTGTTTCCACCAACATTTAGTGGTCTAGTGAAATCTTCACAACTCAGATGCCATATTCATATTATATTCCATATTTAGCATGTTTTTTAGATTGTCATGGATGAAACTTGTTCCAAAAAGCTGCTAAGGCACCTTGTTGTTAGTGAAATACATGCTGATTTGTAGGCATGGCAGGACTGTCAAAAGGTCATGAATATTCGTCTCAAGGCTGAAATGGGATAGCAGTCTGTATAACTTTCTTTTCCTGATGATGCTATCAGTGTTGTTTCATGATGCTTTGTCATTAAAGGTATTTATTAATGCAAGATCAGTTCAAATATGCTAGGTTGGTGCCAATGATTGGTCCATGACAATGAATTACTGGTATGAAATGCTGAAAAGGGAATGATATAATTTTAAGTATCTTGAGGGTAAAGAAATATGTTTGTGTTTTAGCCTATTGGCTGGCTAACTTAGTTTAGGACTATGATATATGGCTTTTATATGATTATTGAGACAACCTTCTTTCCATATTTCTTTCCTTGTATTAATTGATATTCTTATGCTGACCATAGATTGTCGGAGTAAGCTTAGTGGATATTTTGATGATCTTTTCTCCATATACCATAAGGCTATGATTGGGGAAGATAGTTTTAAAATCTCTGCTGAGGACTCTTTGCATGTAGTAGAAGCCTTAAGGTACTTTTTGATGCTTGATAATTATCAAGATTAGTGCGTAAGTGATTTTGAGAATTCTGTGTGAATTATTTTCACTTGGATGTGTTGAATTATTTTATTGCAGCATGGTCATTACAGAATTTCCTCCTGAACTGGCTAAGCAGGCTTTGGAAAAATTATGCTTGCCTGTTGTTTCTCCCCTACAGGTGTGATTCCTTCTCAATACGTATCTCTAGTCTATAGTTGAAAATTCTTGATCATGGTTCTTTTACAATGTGCACAAGCAGGAAGCAATCAACCAAGGTCTGGAAATATTGCAGAAGAAACTTGCTCGTGAATTAACTGTTCACATTGATCGACTTGCATACATCTTTAGGTCTGGTTGTTATCCTTTTCAAAATTATGTTTTATATTGTTAAATTTTCTATTTGTAATTTTCAAGGTGCTACAAAACCAATTTCAGGTATGTAAATCACCCTGAAGCTGTGGCTGATGCTATGCAAAGGCTTTGGCCAATATTCAAGGCAATATTTGATCTGTGAGTCTAGACAGACCCTGAAAAAAAACATAGTTCCTGTATTGTCTTAAATGGGTCTCCCTCTCTTGTCTGATCCCTCTTTTTCTGCTGTAGTCGTGCTTGGGACATGCGAACAATGGAGTCTCTTTGCCGAGCTTGTAAATATGCAGTGAGTCAATGAACATTGATGCTGATGAGTGCGTTTAACTGCGGAAAGTGTAATTAAGAGATGATTAAGCTTAACTAGGCTTAGGTAGGAATGGTAAATATTGCCCAGCCTAGCTTGGAATCAACAGGCCTGGTCTGAGTTGACAAGGCTAAGGCTTTTTTTAAAAAAAATTTTGGGCTTCAGGCTGTGCTCAGGCTTTGGCTACTCATCCCGTAGCCTGAAAATTTCCAAGTAAAATGACATGTTTTTCAACAGTTAAAGAAGGCATGTTGTGGGAAGTTGGTCTGGGAAATACTTGGATAAATTTCAAAGGCTATTTTTTACACCTTGAATAATCTTTGCATATAGATTTCCTTTTGAACTTTACAGTTAATTCAGTCTCTGAATTTTAAATGGCTCTAGAATTTCCTCAATAACTTTTTTTTATTTAGTGATGAAGAGATGTTACTTCTTTACTTGTGATTTGAAGAGATAAATATGAAATGGATAGCGATTTATTTAGGTGAGAACCTCTGGAAGGTTCATGGGGATCACTATTGGAGAAATGCTAGAAGAGATTCAAGCTCTATATCAACAGCATCACCAACCATGCTTCCTTTATCTCTCTAGTGAGGTGATAAAGGTATGACTTTTTTCTTCTATCCTAAACAAATTTATTCTCTCTCTACTCTCTGTTGCAAAGTTTCATAGTTGTCCTACCATTGTCTTTGGTTGCAGATATTCGGTATGGATCCTGCTTGTGCAATCTACCTGAACAGTTTGATAGAAGTCCTCTTCAAGCATACAACATGTCTTCTCACTAGTATTGAGGTTTTCATTTTTAACCAAGTTGTGCATTCTCTTTTTTCTTATTTTCATATGCCCATGACATACTGTGGTTAATGGTTGTATTTCCATCTATTTGGTAGGATTTTACGGCAAGACCAGACATAGCAGATGACTGTTTTCTGTTGGCATCAAGATGCCTTCGTTACTGCCCTCAACTGTTTATTCCATCTGTTGTCTTTCCACCATTAATTGATTGTTCCGTTATTGGTATCACTGTACAACACAGGTAATTGTCTATTGCGCATCTTTTTTCTTCTCAATATGTTCTAAGTTCTTTGCTTCACATGTTCAAAAATAGATTGATTGTCGGAATGTTATTCTAATCAAACACAATTAAGCTTCTGACTTGGACTTTATATATTTTGGTAATATAGGATTTGTCAGTTTTCCAATTAATCATATATACTCATTCCTTGCATGTCATTGAGAAATAGGAATCTACGTGCAGTCAAAGCCTTCTCCATGATGTATGCCTAGAGTATACGTCAAACTTGTTGAATTTTACAAATCAGTACCAGAACTTGTATGAACTAAATAAGCTAGCATATGTTTAGAAAATTTGTCAATTTGATATTGTATGACAGTTAAATTTATACTCATTTGATTCCTTTAAATAAGTTTCAGTACTAAATATATAGGTATAAAATTTTAATACTTATTTCTAAAAATATGATAAGCCTTGGGACTTATTGAATTATTGAATAGTTTTATCTTCCGAAATATATGGGTAAGGTAGGGTATGTTTGGGCATGGAGTTGTTAGATAACAAAGACACGAGCCATGTATGATCAGCCTTACTTTGTCTTGTTGAAGTTTATTAGTGTCCCACATCACTTAGGATTAAGAGCATAACATATGTCGTAAGGTTCAGGGAATTCCCCTCCTTTAGGTGCCTTTCATATAGAGTTAGGCACGGTCAGCCGTAGATGGTAGGCCACCTTTAAATGTCCATTTTTACAAACTTTAACACCTAGATGTTTATTCTTGAGCATGAAGGGTGAGTTAAAGTGTTCTAATATCTCTCGTTACCCAAAAGTAAAAGCATAATAAGCCTTAATAAGGTTTGGACAATCCTTCCACTTAAAGTGACATTTGGGGTGGATTTGAATTGAGTTTCATCATGTTTTAAATGTACAATGGCAATTCAAACTCAATTTTTATAGCAAACATCTAAAAATTGGATAATAGGTGATGGAATGGAGACTGGATAAATACTTAGATTTCTTGTCAATTACCAATTTTAATGTATCGTTGACAGTATGGACATCAGTATATATGTTATCATTTCAGTCAACTCCTTACTTGTCATATATTTATACCTTATTGTTTTGTGTGAGATTAAAACCACATTTGAGCATGAATAACATACCTTATACATGGCGTAAATTCATGCTATCCAAATGTCATCTGGCAAGTGGTTTACTTCGACTTTTACTTTGTGCAGAGAAGCTTCTAAGTCCATATTGTCCTTCTTGACCGATGTCTTTGATCTGGCCAAGTCTAGTATGGGGGAGCAATACTTATCGGTCAGGAATAGTGTTATTGTTCCCCGGGGTTCCACCATTGCCAGAATTTTAGTTGCCTCGTTAACAGGAGCATTACCAAGTTCTCGAGTAGAATCGGTACTCCACCTCTTAATCTGAACAGATTAAGAGGCCCACAATCCTTCCCATAAATTAAAATTGTAGGGGTGAAAAGTTTGAAACAATTTTAACTTGGACTGCTTTCTCTCGTTCAGGTGACGTATGCCTTACTAGCATTAACTCGAGCATTTGGAGCACATGCATTGCAGTGGGCTAGGGAGATTGTTTCATTAATCCCGTCGACAGCTGTCACAGAAGTGGAGCGCACAAGATTTATTCAAGCGTTATCTGAGGCAGCATCTGGTGTCGATATCAATGCCCTAATGACTCCGATTGAGGAATTTTCTGATGTTTGTCGTCGTAACCGAACAGTTCAGGAAATTGTTCAAGAAACTTTACGACCACATGACCTCAAATTGGCTGTTGTATCATAGCAGAGAGTAGCACAGAAGGCATCCTTTCAAGGCTTTGCTGATCAGTCGTCAGATGAGTTGCTTGCATTTGTATTTAAGAGGTGGCTTTCATTCATCATTTTGTATTATCCATGATTATGATTCTCCAATTTTTTGAGGAGAACCATTGCCCCTTCAGATTTGGTTGGGAGAAAAGAGGTGGTATATCCATCTCCTTTGATGAGAGGTGAAATGCAAGGGTGGTTTTAAACCACAATGGCTCCATTTTTCGGGTCAAATTTTTTGGCATAAAGGTGTAGTTCTAGTGTCGAATGGTGAGGCCCTACAGTTGTATTTCATGTATTTGGATTCTTTTCTTAATATAGTGAGGTAATTTGTTGCGGTTTTACTTGCTAATCTCGTACAACTTCATGTCGTAGCTAGAGGATACATATGGTATTGTAAGCTGTTCGAAAGTGAGATCTTTGTGCCGAAAGTTCAGCTTTTGGGGCTTTCATGCTTTTGGTTTACCCGACAAAAGATGTTAGGCGTTGTCATTTATTAACTTTTTTGTGTCTATGGGTTTGGTTCAATGACAAATATGAGGGGGTGATGTGAAATTATGGGAACCTTACACAATTAGTATTAATGCCTGTGAAAGTCTCCAGGGAACTCCCAAAAATTTTGAATGTGAACGAGTCTACATCATTATCCGCCGTAATTTGTCATGCAAAAGATTTGGAGTCGAAATAATGAAAAATACTGAGTAAGATTTGTAAATCAAAAAATAAGGAAAGAAAGTTCAAACGTAAAAACGTTTTTAATTAGTAATTACTATGTTTGGAAAACAAAATTATAATATCAATGAAAAAAACGGTGATAAGTGAAGAAACAAAGCAGACAATTTGAAGAGTTGGGGAATTGAAACATTTTCTAGTTGTCTATGTATAATTTAAATTATTTTTTAATAACCCTCCATATTATATTATTAATTTCTTAATTGTAGTTATTGTTCTCCTAACCTAATATATTCTTTATTTAATCTATTTATTTATCATTTTAATAAATATCTTGAAAGGATAACAAATTTTGATATGAATAAAATATTAAAATAATATAAATAAAACAATAATTAAAGCATAAAATAAAAATATCAATAATAAAAAACCAACTATTAATAAAAAAATATAAAAATGTTAGATGTTAGAGATTGTTAGTAAAAGAAATATAACAAAGTTAAATTGTTAGAAGTTGTTAGTATGCAAAAATATAAAGCATAAGATAAATACGAAATATTATAATTTGATGATGACAGAGCCAATCCGTTACAAATGATAATATCTGTAGCAGAAAAGTAAACAAAAGAATTAAGGATTATGAACCCGTTAAATTCATTGGATCATCATGTGATTTTGCATGTTACCAATGTGTGCTTGGATAAAAGGCTGATTTATAAGCTTAAATTTTTATGTTTTTAATAGACAGGCTAGGCTCAGGTTCAGACCGATCATTTTGCTTAAAAAAAGTTTAACCCTCAAATAAGACCAGGGTTAGACCTATAAAAAAAACGTTTTATATTGTTAATTTTTTAAAAATTGACGGAACAAGCCTATAATCAGATCTATTGTTATTTTCTGACTTTAAAAATTATCAAAAGTCTTTCATATAATTTAGTTACGATTCTTATAACATGAGGAGAATCATTATCTCACAAACTCTGTTTATATTTTATAGGTATAGTATGCAGCCTTCCTTATGTTAGAACTTAAAAGAATATTCATTTCAGACTGGGTTTTGTGGAAGGTCTAATAATTACCTCAAAACACATTTGTTTGTCTTCCAATGCAACATAAAAAGAGACAGAGCATCGTAGTCAAAAACTCATTCACAAATACTACAGTCGGAGGTTTCTGCCTCCGTAGGGGTAACATGAAGAAATTAAAATCTAGAGCAGCTCAGTATACATTCCTTCATTTTATTAACGCTATTCCCTTTCCAAGTGTTTCAGCTTGAGGAGCAAGGCCCAAGAAACTACCCATTCTATGTAGGACCAAAACGAAGGTAGACGAGGCTAAATCATATTAAACTTCCGTAGACAATTGATCATGCAATTGGCTAAATGATTATGCAATACTAGTCAAACCTGTAAATAGAGATTATTAGGTTGTATGCTTGTAACCATAAGAAAGAACCATCTAAGCATTCTTTCGATAAGAACTCTAATTGAATGTTTTAGTTTCAGAATGTAGACAGAGAAAAAACATACAACCTATTTCGTGAAACGTGGAATACTTAAAGACAATTTTTCTCCTTTTATTATTATTATTATTATTAATTTTTTCTTATTATTATTAATAATATTATTAATTCTTATAATAATAATAAGAAGAAGAAGAAAAATTAATAATAATAATAATAATAATAATAATAGAGATTGTAATGGGTATTTTGATCTTTTTGTTAGTTATTTCTTTGTCATCTCAAATTTATGTTTTCAAATTAAACATTGACATATATCATCATTAGAAATTCTTAAGAATAAAACAAACTAAGTAATACATATTTTATTTTATTCTTCATCTATTTTAGTTCTAAGAATAAATATTCTATTCTTTATCTATTCCAACAGGTGAACCAAACACTCTGTTAGTCTCTGCCGACAGTTCCTCCATCGCAACATGCCCACTGCCAGATCTCCGCTAACATTTTTAGCTCTCATGCTCCTCACTGTTGACTCTATAACTCATCCTTATGACAACGTCGGCTCTCCTTTATGCAATACCTCCATTGCCAACTCCTCTAGCTCGATCTCATGGACACTACCACTACCAACTCTCTCCATAACCTACCAACTCTTAGATTGTTACTTTGAATTTTTTTTAGTTTTTGCTTCTTTGAATTGTTCTATAACATAGTTGTTTGAGTTGGAACTTAGTTGTATACTAACTACTAATTTAAATACTCAAGAAAGTTTATAAACGTGCAATTTATGAGTTTAATATTGAATTAAATTAAATTATGTGACACAAATGTAATTAATTAAATAGCTTTAACAAAAATTTTAGCATTAACCAACCTTTCTTAATTTTGCAACTCACTTTATTTGCTCTTCCATTCTTCTTCTTGTTATTTTTGCTTGCTTTCAAACATTTTTCTAAGTATCATTTTATTTAGTAGATGGACATAAATTCTTAAGAAATTCATCACTAGACCTACTTATTGGTCAGGTTTGAGCAGATTAATGCTGAAGTTGGTTGGATTTTGAATAGTATGACATAATTATGCTTAACGTTCACAAATTAAACCCAATATTCTTTTTGGTAAAACTTATCAAAGAGTTTGATGTGATATTCTTGGTTGACAATTCTTATGAACTCCAATAGACTCAAAGGATTGGTATATGGTAAATTGTGTAATGTTATGTATGTAATAGCATGATCTTTAATTAGCTATAGGTAAGTTCCATGATTATGGAAAACTTTGATTTCAGCATAGACACAATAGAAGAAGTGATTAATGAAATTGCCTAGGTTAATGGTTGTACTTGGTCGGCCTTAATTACACATTCAATTCCATCTTAATGTTCATTTCAAATTTGTAACTAATAAATATACTTGCATTGGGCATATCGTAATTGATAATAAAACTGAATTAGAAGAAAACTTTATTTTGACATGAACTTAACAATTTTCTTTATTTATTATCATAGATAAATGGGAAGAAGTTCAAGTACTCCTAAACATTTAACTTCTTCAAGAAGATTCGATGATTTAACTTAGGCTCATTCGAGTTTGATTTATAATATGAAGAACTATACTAATTACTTATATTGTAACAAATATTTGAAAGGTAGGGGAATCACCAAGTTAAAGAAATATTTAGTTAGGATCAAAGACAATGTCAAACCTTGTAAGAAAGTTAGTTATGATGTGAAATGACAAATTAAAACTTTGCTTGAAGAGTATAAGAATGAGAAAGAAAGAAGACATACCAAATTATAAAATTGATATTGGAAGTTCTTGTAGTGTTCAAGATGTAACCAATAATATTGAAGGTGGTACTTCTATCCAATAATAAAGGATTGTAGAAAATGATGTAAGGAAGAGAAGAAAAAGATATGTTTCTAACTTTTATTCTCTATGAAAAACTCACAGAGCTTAAATTTGTATTCGTATTGTATTATAATTTAAAGAGCAGCTCATAATGCGAAAATGATAATAGCTAAATGGTAGTAAGATACATATATATCATTTTATGCTATTAATTCTTATTATTACCAACCTATGGTGGATGTTATTACATCTTATGGTCTAAATATAAAAATCCTTTAATTGATGACTATAAATGTAATTTTATATGCAGTTGTGTCAGTGAAATAGAAAATTATTTAAGTAAAGAAGAATGACTTAAGCAACTTATAGGTGTTTAATCATATATGATGGTTGGGAAATCGGAAGATAAAAGCCCATTACCAATTTTTTGGTTTATTCTACTAAAGGGAAGATATTTTGGAAGTCCATTGGTGCATCTGCCATTGTAAGGAATATTGATACTCTATTATAGATATTTGATGAAGTTATGAATGAAGTTGGGTTTGAAAATATTATAAAATTTATCACTAATAATGATGTTGCTTATAAAGTAACTAGGAAAAGGTTGTAAAGTAGATATAATTCTTTCTATTGGATTCTTTGTATTACACATCACAATGACCTGATACTGAAAAATATAAAAGTTGTTATGTACTTTCCTATTATTGATGATACTGTATAGAATGAAAGAAAATGACCAAGTTCATTTGTCGTTGCACATAGGTTTTGAATTTAATAAGAAAGGGTTTCACTAACTGCATAAATTTGTATCGTCCTACTATTGCAATATTTGTAACTAATTTCTTATCACTTTAATGCTTTGTTCAAATAAAAAAGGAGCAAAGACAAATGTTTAGAAGTGATTAATGAATTGCATCTCAGCATGTCAAGTTTAGTGCTAGAACAGAAGTTTCCAAGATTATGATTAAAGATCATAAATTTTGGTCCCAATTTCAATTTGTCATCCGAATTTGTGAGCCTTTAGTAAGAATTTTTTCCTAGCTAATAGTATTGAGGAGGTAATAATAGATTACATTTATGATGCTATAGAAAGGGCAAAGAAATCAATCAAGACCAATCTAAAAAGTAGGCCTTCTTTGTACAGACCTTATCTTGTAACCATTAATGAAAGATGAGAAAGACAACTTTACTCTCCATTGTTTGCTACTGGGGCTTTTCTAAATCTGTGAATCTATTTTATATCAGGTTTCACAAAGAAAGTTGAAGTTAATTGAGGAGTGCTATTAATTATCATAATAATTGTTTCACTTGAGATGATGCGACATATTCTTAGCTCAGAAATAGAGATGTGTGTGGTGATTTCAATGTGCTCACTATAATACATCAAAGAAACAAAATTAATCCATACACTTATTTAATCAATTTTGTTACCTTTTTAAAAATTAATCATCATTTTATTTTATTTATGAGATTACTTTTATTTCCTTACAGTTGATCGGTGAGATCAATTCAAAAGTGGTGCTGTAAAATTGCAAAGGTTTACAATTTGAATTCTTAATCAATGAGTCCAATTGATTGTAAAAGAAATTATTGTACATATGAATTCATCTACTTAAAAAAGAAATAAATTAAAACACAAAAGATTAAATGATTTGGTATTTGTTTGATACAACTTGAAACTTCAAGGAAAGTATGTTATTATCATTATTAAGTTGAATATATTTTCTCACAATTTAATTTATTTGTTTACCATGACTCTTAAGAAAACAAGTAGGTTTATAGATCTAATGGGCTTTGATCGTATCGATTTTTTTGTAGATTGGATTTTTGAGGAACTACATTTTATAGATTAGAGTAACTTAGAAGATAATCTTAGATAGGAAAGTATTGATATGCCATTTGGTGTAATGAGTTTGAATGATTATGATGATAAAACTTTCCTCAATGATAACGATTTTATACCAAGTAAAAATTATGGTTAATGCAATTTAAGTAGATATGTAATTGAATAAAGTTTCAAGTTTTTATTTTTATCTTATCTTTTAATTTTACATGTAATTGATTTATATTTTAAATTCTATATATATAAATACAAAACTTTTAACTGTAAATATTTTTGTTTCAAGTTTCACTTCTACTTTGATATGTTCCTTGGTACGAATTCTTGTTATTATACTTATAGCATATATTATTTTTTATTATATGATGTAATTTATTGTTTTATTGTAACTACTTTATATTATTCTTAGTTTTATATATGTATGAGAATTAAAAGATCCTTTTCTTATATTAATTGTGATTATTGTTTTTCTTATATTAATTGTCATTTTAAGTTGGCGAGAGCTAAGGAACAGAAAGTAAGAGACTTAGATCAAGTCTGTTATATAAAGGATGAAGCAAGACTAGTGCTTGTAGATGAAAATGACATCAATACAAGATGGCAAAGCTCCTTACATAGGCTTTTAATAAATGTGGAGATAACAACATTTTCTTACGTGATCTTAGCACTCCTGAGAAAAATCATAGCTTCCCTTGTAGCTAAAAATATCATATGAGTAGAAAATAGAGAAACTTTGAGGAAGATGAAAAATGTAAGGACATTAGGACATGATAAGTTACCCATAGAGGTGTGGAAGACCCCAGAAGAAGAGGGCCTTATTTGGTTAGCCAAGCTTTCTAATGTAATCCTCAAGTTTATCGAGATATTGGATCAGTGGAGACTTAGCACACCAATCACTCTTTACAAGAGTAAAGGGTACATCCAAAGCAGTCTTACTATGAAGTCATAGGAGAGGGTGATTAAGGAAAAAATGAGAAAGGATACACTTATTTTAGAGAACCAATTTGGATGCATGCTAGGGAGGTTTATGGCAGAAGCCATACTTTTGCTTAGACGATTAATGGAATATTATGAGGACAAACAAAGGGACCTGCACATGGTTTTCATTAATTTAGAGAAGACTTATAAAGTGGTACCATAGGAAGTTAGTAGAGGTGTTTATAAGCTAAGGTTATTAGGGATATGTATGAAGGTGATAAGAGCAGAGTAAAGACAATATGAGGAGACATAAAATATTTTTTATTGATATCAAGCTACACCAAGGATCCTTATTGAGCCTCTTTTTGGTTGCAATAGTTATGGATAAGCGTACTAAGAATTTCCAAGAGGATATGCTTTAGTTATGTTATTTGCTGATGAAATTGTTTTAGCAGATGAAACAAAAGACAGTGTTAATGTCAAGCTAGAACTTTAGAGGAATATGCTAGAGTCAAAGGGTTTTAAATTGAGCAAGATTAAGACTGAGAATTTAGAGTATAACTTTTTAGGTCACAGGCCAATATGGAGATCACGATTAGTACATAAATTATACCACAGAAAGGTTGTTTTAAAAACCTTGGATCTATCATCCAAAGTAGTGGCAAGGTAGATGACAACATAGTTCACCTTATCAAATCATGATGACTTAAATGGAGGAGCACCTTAGGATTTTTATATGATAAGAAGATACCAATCAAGCTAAAACGTAAATTTTGTCGTTTAGCAACTAAGTTAGTTATGCTTTATGGAACAAAATATTGACCTATCAGACATTTATATAGTCAAAAGTTAATGGTGGCGGAAAAAAGGATGCTTTGTTAGATATGTAACCTTATAAAAGGATATAAGGTCGTGACTATAGTGGTAAGAGACAAGTTGGGGTGACTAACATTGATAGTAAATTAAGGGATGACTTAAATGGTTTGGACATATTAAGAGGAGAAATTTTGACACTCTAGTGAGAATATGTCAGAAGATTGTACTTAGAGCATGTAAGAGAAGAAAAGGAAGACCCAAGAAGAATTAAAGGAGGTTATCAGAAATAATATAACCTACTAGAGCTTATCGAGAACTTGATCCGTAATAAAAAAACTTTGGTAAACTAAGATATGGATAGAAGACCTTACATAGAGAAGTCCTTTATTCATAGGCCTTTTCATTTTTTTTATTTCTTGTGTTTTTTAATTAGCCTAATAATTTTGTTTATAACTCTTGCACCTTTTAGTTTTTTTTACAATTGCTTATTTTTTATTTAGTTATTTATTTATTTATTTATTAACTTATTGTTATCTTTTTTATTTTTATTTTGATTTTGATTTAAATTTAATTTTTATTTTGATTTATATGGTTATTTGTTTATATATTTGGCATCGCATTCTTTTAACCTTTTTCAAAAACAAGTTTTTTATGGATTTGTTGGAAGCAATCTCTCTACTAAGTAAGGGTAAAATTGCATACTTTTAGAAGTCCCTAAACTCTACATCTTAGCGAAATTCCTACCGGAATATTGTTGTTGTTGTATTATTTATATAAAAATATGACAAGTAGTATTAATAGGAATAAAGAGATAGTTATTATATAAATTTTGTATTATTATAATTTTTTGAGATAAGGTTAAAGTAAACTTAAAAATTATATAGCATAATATATTAAGAGACTACTTTATAATTTTAAAAGATTATTCAGAATTGTACATTGTATTGATCGGTATTAGTACTGTACCATACTAGAACAAAATTCAATACTAAATCTAGTATAGTATTTATAACATAGTTACAGAGCTTTGTAATAGAAAGAAAATATATGTAAAGCTTTTATAGGTTTTATAAAGAGGGAAAAATAGTTATAGAGTTTTGTAGAAAGGAAATAAAATAAGAAATATTTTATAAGAAAGGGAAGAGGGATGCTAAAACCCTAAGAGCGAGAAAGAGAGAGAGAGAAGAGAAAATCTTTGAATAAGGATTGCCTACCTACTTCTTAATATATTCCTTTTCATAAATATTTAAATGTCTACTTTTATAATTTTATTATATAGTTATAATCACTAATAATTGTATGGGGCTTCTGGATGTTCTTATAGGCTTTTGTTTGTTGTAGCCTTTGGTTGGTACATGTTATATCATTCATCTATATTATGTTACTATATACATATTCTATTCACATGTCTTACTTTTTTAATTCAAGTCCTTTGGTCACTTTTCATCGAGATTATTTTAAATCATTCATCTTATTTTCTTCTGTAAATCCACTATTCTTCATTAATTTGCAAAGTTTAGGCCAATCAAGATTTTAACAATTGCTTTATGATATTGAAACATTCTTATTCTGCCTTTTCTCCAATAAACAAATTATTGGGTTTTGATTTTTATTTTAAGAATATGATAGGTTCGTTTCTTGTTTACTTAAAGGGTTGTAAATTTTGGGCTAGGCATTTTTCAAGAGTCGAAGAAGAAAGTTTATGCTCTTGTTTAAATTTGTCCTACCATTTAACCTTAAATCTTCTTCTTAAAATAGGAATATTCAATTGTTGATCTTACTTGTAGTCAAAGTTATGAATACCGTACCGGGCTTGGTACCGGATTAGGTTCTGAAACGGAACTGTATCGGTACCGGTCAGTACCGGGTACCGTTTCGGGTAATTTTTTAAATTTATAAAATAGTCCCTGAAATTTTTAAAAATTACAAAATAGTCCATATTAGTATATTGTACAGTTGTACTGTATACTTTACTAGTTTACTGTTTACATCAACCATGCTTTCAAAAATCTTAATAGTAAATAATAA
>JAOSBK010000007.1:25138647-25156141 GCA_027568895.1 Erythroxylum shatona
GGAGAATGAAATGAATTGAGATTATGGCATAGATGAATATTTCCAAATGGGGAAATTGTTTTGTTTTGAATGAGATTAAATAAAGATGAATATAAGAAAAAGAAAAAGAAATTATATCGGTTTCGGATTGGTTTAGTCTAAGGTTTCCAACGCGACGCTTTTCTAAAATATTTATTCAAGGATGTCAAAATTAAGACTTTGTTCGTAAACGTTTTGTCTTTGTAAATCCGTTCCTTCGATTTCCGCCTTCGGTTGGTATTCGCATTCGATTTCCGATTGCTTTGCTTTGTGATTTCGTTTGTATACTTTGAATTTCGCCTTCTGTTCCGTTCTTTCGAATTCGATTTCGTTCGTTTTCGCTTTCTGCCACTTCGTTTTCGTTTTCATTTTCTGTTTTTCCGGTTGGGGTTCGGTTCTAAGATCGGGTCTCAACAATAAATTTGCCTCAATTCATTAGTAGCACCATAAGGATTTATAATGGCAAAACTTTTGATCCCTGCAATATCGAAGAAGGAAAGGTAAGGCATAAATTTGGGGAGTTTATCATGACTCAAAAGCGCAGAAAAATTAAACTTGCAAACAATAAATAGGGGAAGAAACTGGGGAATAAGTAGAAATTTTTATAATAGATTGGGCTCTTTTTGTAAGATTGTATTTTGTATTCTGAAACATAATCCTTGAGAAGTCAAGAGTTTTATGTTGTACAGTCCATCATTTATTCACTTCTTTCCCCTTTTAAAGCATATTGAAAAAGCCAAGGGGATGTTCCCAAATAAAAATAGCTATTTACGGTTGGGTCAACTTTTAGGATCAGCTCGGGAAAAAAATTAGGTTGAGTTAGTCCATAGAACTTTGTTTTGGTTAGTCCATAGTGACCAACTTTGCCACATCAAAACTTCCATTAGTTTTTTTAATGGAAGTTAACTCTAACGGATTAATGTGTCATAAGTTTACCTTATTTTTAACATTCATAATCTTTTGTAATCTTATCTTAATATGTTCAAAACTTAGTTTTTTTTTTGTTTTTTCATAATAAGGTTTGAGGATGCTAATTGACTACAAAAAAGTATTGGGCCTTAATCTAATTTCAAAATTTTAAATGAAGGGAAAATTTAAACAATAATCAAGGGTGAGTCAAGGAGATATGTGATAACAAAATTTTTTATTTTGCATATTCAGATCAGATTATTGAAATCAAAGAGTAATGTGGAAAATAATCTGGCTTGATCTCATATGCAAGGTAAAAATGTGTTAAAATTAGTTTATATTGGCCATGAAAATCAATGAAATTATGATATAGGGGATCCAAATAATCATCATAAGATTTTTCCATGGGTTTAAATGGCTATAAATAGAGTCAAGATGTGAAGGAGAAAAATATTACATCTTCCATCTACATTTTTCAGCTCATCAATTTCTTTTTGTTTTCTCCTTTCTTTAGTAGATATTAGAGTAGTTTTTCTTTGGCTTCTTGTGGTAGAAATAGCCATTGTTAGCTAAGTATTTCATTCTTAGTTGATAGAAATGAAAGCCTTTTTTAGAACTTTAAAGATTGAGAGGTAATTAGGTCTTATAGTGGAGTATTTCATTTACTCATATATTTGATTACTTTTTATGATTTTCTTTTATAATTATTTTTGATTGAATTATAATGCGTACGATTTGTTTATTGATTAAAATGATTATTTGCTAGATTAAAGTCTAAATACGTAAAAATTCAATTCTTTTAACCATTTGTAGCAATTAGGAGCTTTAATTTACTGCGTCAAAAATTATTACTTTTAGAAAAAGCGTTTAACTAAATTAAATGCACTTATCAATGTTGTGTTATCTTGTTTCAATGGTCTTTCCTTTCTTAAAAATATCGTTTAATTAATTTTTTATCGTGTATTAATTGAATTACGTGTTTTCAATTAGCTAATCTTAAAAAAAGTTGGATATTTAGTATCACATCAAATATACGATTGATGAAATAATTATTTTTGTGCGAATGATCAATCATAGTTCCAAGGATGGAAACAATAATAAACTAAGGTTTGTTTTATTGAAATTTTCATTTTATTACTGCCTTTATTTTCTTTGATGCAAAATTGATCAAGCCTCTCCCTCCCCCACCTTCTATTAATTATTTCATTTCCTAATGATAGTCAAATGAGATTTTTTTATAAGATCGACTCTTATTTCCCTCTATTATATTATTTTAATTGCAAGAATTTAGGAATTAAATTGGGGCATAGACAACAGTTCTGCTAGGTGTTTTTCTGGACAAATTTAAACTATATGAACTATTTTTGAGAATTCCAAACAATAGATGGTTTTTTCAAAAATTTTCTAAGTATAAGACATGTTTTTGTCTTTTACCCTCAAAAAGAAATTCAATAAGTTTCTTAAAACAAGAAAGGGGATGGACAATTGAAAAGGAAGGGAAAAGAACTTAAGGTCACCTGGGGTAGCACTACTAGTTTAGAGGAAATTTAAAACATGGTGACAAGTATAAATTTTATGGATAATAATGATGAGGTACTCTTTTCATCAAATTCTTATAATAATAACAATAATTGTGATTGTAATCTTTAATATGATGACTTAGTTAAATGTTTAGAGCCCATGAGCATAAAAAGGAAGAAAATATCTTCCAAGTATAAAAAGGTTCGAAAGTTCTTAGATGCATATGCGATTGAAAATGAGAAATTGAAATGTGATCTACACAACATAATAGAATCTAAGAGTATGATTGTTGCCAACAATAAAATGGATGATTTGTTCCATGAGAATAAGGCATTGAAGAAGAAAGTGAATGTCCTTAATAAATCATTGTCTAAGTTCACTCCAAGAAGTAAAAATTGATCAACATACTTAGATCCTTAAAAAGACCTAATAATAGGAATCGAATTGGTTTCACTTAGTAAAGTGCACCATCTAATGCCAAGATAATTTTTGTGAGAAGCAAGTATTTACATTATGAGCCTATACATATAAGTATGTTACATCTTCTAAACATGTACCAAAGTTACATGCACATCCGTCATTCTTTAGGTCCCAAACCCAAAGGCATAGCATTAAAGGCAAAAATAGGCATAACTTTTATGCAAATTCATACCAAAAGAATGTGCAATAACTTTTTCTTTCATATAGGCTTCTTTTTTAATCAAAATAGAATGGAACATGATCACAATCATTATAGGTCTCATTATAAGCCTAAAACATGATGGATGCTTCCTTTTAATATAGGTCATATTTCTATCAAAGAAGTAAGTCATTTTTAATTCATATGTAAGGCCTTTTTATCTTACAAGGAGAGTTTCTTAGCTCTCACATATGTAAAAGTGATAATTACGTCAACCACATCATCCAGTAAGACCTATAAATGCATAAATGTCATATTCTTATAAGTCACACTCACATAGCTCATACACTTTCATATTATCTTATGTGAGATGTCACTTTTATAACAATTATAAATATATCTACCAAATTGTTTTTTGAACTAATGCTTGTTAAATAAACCCAAAAATATACATATTAATAAAGTTTTAAGCATAAATCTTTAAGGACCCTAGTTTGTATGGATACCTATAACATACTTATTTTTCTATCTAGATTAATATCAAGTGGCATCTATGAATATGACAAACTAGTATCACCTTCGCTAATATCAAGTGAGAAATAACAATGGTAACAATTTATTTTTTGAAAAAAATTGATAAAGAAAGTCCTCGTATGGAAAGGAGGTTTGTAGCAAAGCATTGATTATTTTGAAAAAAGTGAGGAAGAAATTGAAGTAACTGATGGTGGTATATATACAAAAGGTATACGTTTAATTTTATAATTATAATATTTGAAGATATTAACTTAGCATACATATTAAAGGGAAGAAAGCATTATTATATGTATGTAGATGAGAAAGACAGATCTTTGAAATTGATCTGTGAGAATTACAAGAATAATTTTTTTAATTTTATAGATACTTTGCATATACTTTTTATCCATGTAATAGAGTTTATAAAAGGGGTGGAGGATTTATTTTTCTCTTTTGATGTTTATAGATTTATATTTCATATACTTTTCCTAACATTGATAAAAAGGGATAGAGAATTGTGATATTAAAACTTAATTGTTTTATAATGCATTGATTAAGGTTGATATGCATGAAATATTGATTTAATATAGGGATAACATACTTAATGTCATCTATTTTCTTCAATATCACCAAATATTTTGCCATCACTACAAGAGGGAGATTATTGGATCAAGTGAGGTTCTAACACATAGTTTTAACAATAATAAAAACATATTACTACTAATGTTTTTATCCTTAGAGATGTTATTAAGTTAATATATGAAAGATCAAGATTAATGGAATGGTAAAGTGAGCAAAGGAGCCAATTAAATCAATTTAACTATTAAAGAATGAATAAAATGAACAAAGTAGAGCACATATAATTGAAGTTAAAAACCAAAAATAAGGAGGAATCAAACATATCAAGACTTAAGCAAATTTTATAATCCTTCTTGTAACTTTATCTTGATCATTTTAATGAATTATGAGTTACATAAATTCTTTCATAACTAAGGGAAATTGGTTTTAATCTTTAAAGAAAACCTTTTGATCTTTAAGCAAACTTTTGAAATGATTTTGAATCAAGTTTTTACAAAAGTAATGTGCTTCGATCTTTAAAAAAACTTGAGAAGTTTTAAATTTTTGTTTTTGAGCATATTGGTCAACTAATATATAGGTGTGGTTGATTAATGCCTCTTGACAGTTAGTAAAAATATGTATTGTGAGTTTGTTAGTACATTGGTTGAGACATGGTTGATCTATGTCTTTGAGTGGTAAATAAATGTATTATGAGAGGTAAAAATTTCATATAATAAGAGTTTATAATGATATATGTCAATATATTGGTCGATCAATATGAAAAAATGCCATTAGTAGGCTAATGTTTATCTATGATTTATTCACTTAAAATAGTTGTTTGAAATAAAAAATAGTCCCTACAACGAATAGAGAATGCATATGCTCATAACATAATAAATATTAATTGGTGTAAGCAAGAGAGGGATGTTTTGAGTTGTATGGTTGTGTATATGTTACAATTGGTGAAATTACTTAAGATACATATTGTGAGGTTCTTCTTAACCTTAAACAAAATTTGTATAACGTTACTCTTCATCCGTGGCAAAGCAAGAGGATTGAAAGAGTTCCTCACTACCTGTGGCAAAGAAGATGTTTACAGTGAGTTGCTTTTTCACCTATTGAAGAAAGGAGATATTGAATTCATAAATGAAGCTTAAAGCTGGACATAGGTTGAGAGTTATTTAGTTAAACCATTATAAATTAATTTTATCTCTCTATCTCTACTCTCTTTAATTAATATTATGATTGCTTTGTGATTATCATGTATAAGTTCATCAGAATTATTAATTAGAATAGACAATTTATTTATTAATTTTCAAATAATAGAAGAAGTGAATACATAAAATTTACCCCCTTTTGTGTTCCAATTTGGGATCAACTTCTTTTATAGATTTACAATGACTAAAACGAAGAAAATTTTTTATTTATTAAATCACTTTTCAGTAATACATAATGTAAAAGAAATATTTTTCTTTTTCAAAAGTAAAATAGTTGCTTTTTATAAAAATTTAATGCCTACATATATATTAGATAATTTGTTTTATTATTAATACTTTGTTTTAATATTTTCCATATCCTAATTCATAAGCATATATTTCTATAATTTTGTAGGCATTAGGATTAGCTAATTTTAAAAACAGAATATCTTTTAACTTTTTTAGTTAGTTTAACAATAGTAGTATGATGTCATATCCAGGACTTTTTTTTTTTGTTAGTTTATATGTAAAGGTTTGCATAACTTATTTAGGTTAGGATAAAAATTCATAATATAGTTTAAACAACCTAGAAATAATTTTGTTACTCTATCTAATATTTAGTACAAAAACCTATCTGTAAATTATAGTGTTATTGTTCCTTGAAGAGTATAATATCATAAAAATCTATCTTTTAAGAAACTTAAGTTTTATCTTTTACATGACATAAACCATTATTTTTATAACATGGACAAAAGTTTTAACATATTTAAAATAATTTTCTCTACAATAAGAAAATTTAAAGATACCATCTATGTATACCATATGTAATTTAGAATACGGTGAGAAAGCTTTACTCTTGATTCTATACAATTCAAATGGAGCATCTTTTTGGCCCAAAGGGAATAAAGTACCATTAAAATTGTATAAAAGGAATATAGAAAACAGTTTTATAATTGTCTTTTGGGTCTAACTAAAATCTTTGTATCAAATATTGAAAAGTATTATGTATATTTGATGTAAATCTTTTTTTATTAGGAATTGGATACCTTATCCATCTTAGTGTCTCACTAAGAGTTTTATAATTTATTACTAATCTAGAAGGAAATTAGTTATTCTAAAATTATTTTATAAGTATTTATTAATTTATATTGGCCTAATTTTAGTAGGAATTCTTTTTTTTTTCGCCAAGATCTTTTATATAAGTTAAATTTACAATATGTTATTTTCCATTTCAAAAGGTATGAGCAAGTCAATTTCACTTTATTTTTGTAAATTCTTGATTTATTTGATTAATATTATCATTTGCAGGTTTTTCTATTTTTCAAATAGTTTATTTGTTTTTGTTTGGCATATATTATAAAATTTAGTTGATCGTCATAAATAGAACATACATTTACTAAATTTATATTCCTACTATCAACATATTATTTATTCATGTTGAAATATTATTATGGCTTTACTACACAAGTAGTAATTAGTTTAATGAAGAGAGAGAGAGAGAGTAAAATTACTATAAGATAAATGTATTATATTGTAATAAAATAGGTTTTTGTCATTAGCACATATGCAAGCATCAATTTTATAGTTGACTTTTAGTTTGACTTATATGCAACTTTTAATTTCTCTCAAATTTTATAATCATTTATAGGAATTATTCGTTGTTTTTATGTAGTTTATAATAAAATATCTTATACTAATTCAATAATGGTGGATTTTACCCCCTTCTGTACACTTACGTATGCAAAATCCCGGGAGATAAAGAAGAGTGGACCATACTTCAGATATTAAAAGCCACCAAACCTCACCACTAATAGGGACCTGACAAAATTCAGTCCCCATTCACACAACATAATGCTCCACTCCACACACAAGAAGAAACAAGGAAAATAAAAAACCAAGTCTTTTTTCTTCTTTCTAAAAGCATTCAACACCCCCCGTGGGTCCGGTGCTGCTTATGGCCAGGCCAAATCAAGCAATATTAGAAACCATCAAGGATCAAAGGTTTTTATTGCCAGTCCTATTAAACCACAAACAAAATCAGACACAAAAGTACAAGAATCTAAAGAAACATTAGCAAACAACAATTCCTTCCCTTGTCTGTACATTAATACAAAACGATCGCATTCAAATCACCTCATTTTATCTTATCTTTGCTCTAACCCAGTTCATCTAATCTACGTGCACCTTTGCTTAAGCAACAGTGATGATGCTATCCCCATTCTTGAAGCCTGACATTGCCTGAAAAGCTGAATGCCTTGCAGATGAATCCCTCTGATCAGACTGCAATGACAGCCTCAGTGACAACGGCGATGGCTCAGCTGTAGACTTCAAGTTTAGATTAAGATCAGATATGTGTGAGGCGCGAGAAGCCGGGGGCACAGGAGTTGGACGGACAAGATTAGCTGTTGTTGTTGATGAGTTGAAGTCTTGATTCCCTTGTCCCAGCACTAGGTTTTGCATTGGATTCTCAATTGGGACTGGTAACACAATAGGAAATTTACCAATATTGCTCGTTTCTGGCGGTGGCGGTGGTGGAGGTGGAGGAAATGAACATGTTGGGAAGCTGCTACTTTGCTTGTTGCCATGTTGAGTTTGAGAAGCTTGCTCTTCTTCCATTGGGATTACACTGACCTGATAATTAAGAAACCAATTCAATTTTCAAGTATTATAATTTGGTGATTTGAGTTTTCGGAACCCCAACATGCTAAACAAATTTATCAGACAAGTTGTATCAGAAGCTCCTTCTATAGTAACTAGTAAGTCAAGAAAACAATCATAAAATTATCGACTTCAAATTAGATACAGCTATTATGAGTTATGACTCATTTTGTCTCAGAAAAATGGAAGTTTCACTGGGAAAAAAGTTGAAGTAACTCAAGGCTAAAAGCTTTACCATCTAGAAACAATCACACCCAACATGATAGTAAAAAGAAATCAATAAATAATCAGCTTTGAACATACAGAGCAAATCTAAATTGAATCCGCATGTAATTACCGTATCAGTGGTGATATCAAAAAGGCTAGATCGGCGACGACGGCGATTGAGATTAGTACGGCGTAGGAAGTACTTCTGAGCATGACTAGCAACCTGAGTAGGCGTGCGAGTCTTAACGAAGTTTCTAGAAATACCTCTCCAATCTCCTTTCCCTACTTTCTGCAGTCCTATCAGAAACAGCTTGTGCTCCTCCTCCGTCCACGCCACTCCTTTATTTTTTTTTCCATAAATAACAATAATCTTAATTAGCCGCAACAAACACCACTCCCTGGAAACTTCGACACAAGCATACAAGATTGAAAAGAAGATTAGAGAAGGAACCTCGTTTGCGGTCGCCGCGACTACTACTAGCGGAGGAGGGAGGAAGGTCGTCGTCGGCGGAGGCGTAACCGGCGTTGTTATTAACGTCGACAGTCTCCTTGGTAGTAGCATGATTAGGAACAATATTGTTGTCGTGAGGGTGTTGATACTGAGACAAATCGTTCAAGCTTACGCATTTCCTCATGGAATCAACCACCACTCTCACGCCGAACAGCATGATCTCTCCGGCCATATCGTACTCCTACGGCCGCACGAGAGAGAGAGAGAGAGAGAGAGAGAGGAGACGTGATGCGTTTGGATGCTCTGTACTTGAGAAAAATGTGATATTAATTATTTGGGGAAAATAAGGTGCGTGGAGCAACCTCACGCCGTACAATTTGTGAATACATATATATAGAGGAAGACGTGGTGAGGACAAGGATTGACGTTGTAGCCATGTGAATGTGATTACGTGGCACGTTATGGTTCGTTCATCTCATATATTATCCTAATCATTTGGTGTCTTGATTCGCTCGTACATTTGGGTTTTGTTTTACTGACTACTGGTCCCGAGATGTGTCGATGATGATGTCGTAGCCATCTCTGTGGTTCATCGAAGACTTAGGTGAGCTCAAATGGGTTGGGGCATAGAGAATTAAATTTTCTCAAGACAAATGCACATGAAAGCGCCGGAAGAATTTCGAGGAGTTGGTATCTTATCCGATCTATCAAAATAGCCGAATTTGGTCAGCCTGATTTTGTCAGTCGACCCTATTCTAATCTACCAATATCAAAATCTTAAACTTTTTTTTTTTTTTTACATTAGTGTCTTATTTTTTAAATTCATTTTGGAAAAATTCTTTAACCCAAAATATACACTTTGGCATTACATTATACGTGCTAATAAGACAACAAAAATGATAAACAATGACTGTTTTCAAAAGGAATCAACCACGGGAAAATTTATAGATTCTTTTTTATAGTCCATTAAGAAAAAGGAGGAGATAATTTTATTGATGTCCCTTCAATGGTGGGGGAAGCGGTGTCTTGGAAGGATAGAGCAAAGATAAGGTTTCGTTATTAACCTATCTCCCCACCTATTTTGACTTTACAGCCCTATCACTTGGGACTTGTCAATAATAATGCTCAATTTCGGTAATTAATGTTTTTTTTTCCATCATCATTTAGATAGGTCATGTTTTTTGGGCGGTTTTATAAAATGAAGTCCTTTTGATTACAACGTAAAATACCAAAATAAGCCAATTGATGTCTATATATCTTCCTGCCAAATTGGAAAAACAAAATGTAAGTTTGTCAACAAACTTTACCTTTCTTTAATTAACAAAACAAAACATGAAAACGGTTGAGTAAGCCATACCTTTCACTCCTAATCGTATCTTGAAGATCTTTTACCCATAACTAAATTAAGGCCAAAATAAACAAATCTCCATAAATCATTCAACAATAATATTATATCTTAATTTAGGGTGACTTGTTTTTGTCTCCATCAGTTATTCATCAATACTTTTACGTCTTAATTTAAGAAATTTTGTTTTTTGCCTTTTAGTTAGCTGGGCTGCTCTTAGGATCTAGAGGGTTCAAATTCATCACTTCCAACATTCGTATTGAAAGTTCTTTTTGGTAGTGGGATGAATCAAACCTGAATCATTGTCACAAAAGGGAATTCCCGGTGGCAAAGGAAATGGATTATGCTCTACGTTGGTCACGCAATACTAGGCTTGGTGCAAAAGCAGAATAAAGTTACTAACTTGCTAAACCTAAATAGTTATGATGGGTCCAAGGGCTTACGGACAGAACACTTTTGTCCTCGTACGAAACATGAAAGGATAAGACATTAAATTGCATAAAAAAGAATATATAAAAACTGTAAAGTAAACAGCTATCTAGTGAGGAGTCGTGACTTCCACCGGCCCATGCCTGTGCAAGCCGAGCTCCTACCTTTGGTCCTTTTCTATAGGAATCCAACCCCTGTGTTTTGGAATGTACTTCCTTTTATCTACATTGAAAATATTTTAACTAAAAATGAATATACGTATATAAAAAGATACTCAAGTTAAATATCTCGGGAACAATTTTGTGATGAGACTTCACAAGGATTCTTATCTTTTGAAAAACTTCAAAACAATAAATTGAATATCATATGCAAACATATAAAAGTTCTTATTAAGGTCATCTTGTGATCAACTTTATAAAGCTTTCAGTTGAAAACATTGTGGAACGTGTGGATGTCAAGATTGCTTTGTTTTTCCTTTTCCTTCTGGGGTCTGGGGTGGAGGGAACCTACCAGTGGAATCCCCCTCCCAAGTCAAGTTAAATAATGCTTCTGCCAGAATTGCAATTAACTTAAATACTAAAACACCAATGGTTTTTGTATATGTAAATCACTTGGTTCACGTTAAAAGTGATGAATAGTCAATAATCCACTAACGAAAAGACACATTAATGAGGTTGAAGTTATACTGACCCGCGACAGCCCATTGCAGTCCCTCGTCTCCGTTTGCCTCTTCCACTTCAAGAAAGTTTGTAAGTCAGTAGAATCTTAATCAAATGATGCACATTTAAGCTTATAATCTAACGCGTAAAGATAAAACTGGGATCATTAGTCAGTCTACTTGAAGGTTGTCAAGATATAGCGTGCAATCAAGAGCATTGTGGTGGGAAGAAATTCATTTACAAGTGGAGAAAAACGGATCTATAGCTACAAATTCTCATTTCCTGAAGAGCCTGTGATGAACGAATTTCAAATCAAACCACAACAGAAGCAGCAAATGATAACTTACCAGGCATTATATCACGTCCTTTGGTTTATTCTTGCACCACGGCAAGCTAATACCCCTTTGCCAATACCACATCGTCCATTGTCCCATCTGGGACAGACATTGAAAGGTACAGCAAAAGATATCAAGCATACACCTCTCATATTAAGAATAGGGAGGTGTAAGACTTTACAAGCTCAAGAAATTCATTAATCAATTTCTAGTATCAACTTAGACCGTGCTTGGGATCAGCTGTGATCTGTTTCCTGTTCTTGCTTCAAAATTGGCATCATTTTGGTGGGTACCCTTAGCATCACCACTCGATGTTCTCATTCCAGGTTAAGATATTTGGGAGTTACTTAAAGAAATTATTGTATTCTTTTTGATCCCATCTGAAACTGATTCTGATCCTGACAAAATCCGCTTGAGCTGGGATCTTTGGCAGGTAATGCGCCCTTTATTCCACCCTGGGAAAGAAAACAATGGCGATACATTCTCTTGAAGGAATGAGTACACAGCCTTCACAAGGGGAATGTCTTGGGTTGAACTTTTCTCCAGCTTGCCCCTCCTAGGAATGAAACAAAATATGCAACATTAGTCAGAGAATCAACTACAGTGCAAAGTGCCAACAAAGTTACAGAATACGATATGTGAAAAGCCATAACTCAGTTTGAGTCCAAGTGCTTTTGCTATTCACTAGAGTTCAAGTGCTTTTGCTATTCACTATGAGCTCTACATCTATAGCTAGACAAACATAGAATAACTCCTTTTACCAATCAAGTAAGATCAAACAATAAATCCAGTTTGAATGCTGCTGTTACAACCTATCAAAGTGCAATTGAAATCTCCAGAAAGGGACCTTGATTTACTTGAACTTCATGTAAAATTAACCATTGACGCATAGCACATGTCAACTACAAATGCCATGCTCCATCCAACTTCAAAAATTTTTATGAACTTGAAACCACAAGGCTTGCAAATAATGTGAGTAAGCACGTATTTCTATTATTTAGGTAACCTAAAGATAAGTCAACATAGTCATATCTATAAAGTAACCCTCAAGCTGACAAGCCTTTGAAAATTGAAATAGATAATTATAAACAAAAGAGAACACATAATTGACCAAGTAGGAAGATGTATCATTATATCTGAAGCAGCTGTAGACATAAGACTCTAGGCAAGTTTTCAGAAAGTCTAACCAAAAGAACACTAGCGCCACAATTCAACAGAAACTCACACAATAGGAAATAAAATGCAACTTGTGCTTGATTAATGCAGCTTAATTTATACATGATTATGTTACAATTAAACATCCATATGATAGGCAGACAGATGGAACAAGAGAAATGCAACAAATTTGGGATATTTGACAAAGATGCTTGACAATAACAACAACAAAAGCCAAGCTAACCCTTGCTTGAGCTTGGATTGAGCAATCATATGAAACCAGACAGTATCAATATAAGCAGCTGAAAAGGCTACAGACACAGCAAAATGACAGGGAAAGCCCCCACAAGTCCTTCAACATATATTTCTCCAGTGAAATAAAGCATGAGTGGACTTACACTACAACAACAGTTGCCAGTTGAGGAAGATCCTTGCCATTCAAGAACATCTCATGTATATCGTTGAGCCAAACAGACAGTGCTGTATAGGCACTGCCTTCCCACAATTTCTTATAACTAAATTCCTAATTTCTACACAAAGTTTGAACTTTATACAAGATAAAGAAAAAAAGACTTGTTATTGATACATAAGACTCCAAATGATATACGTGTTCAAATTTTGCTGGTGTTACTCTCTTATTCTGCAATCAAAACCATACCTTTCTACATCAAAACCAATACTGAAAATGACTAGTGATTACCTTTGAGAAAAGTAGAGAACCAAGATTAAAGGGATGAGAAATGCGCATCTGTGGCTGTCGTCGCCCTCAGTGATGAGCCTAAACCCTTAATCAAAGGATTGGGTAGAGTCGTAGTCGTAAAGGAATGACTGAATGAGGGTTTTTTTAAAGTTGTGTCATTGAACCAGTGGTCGAACCGGTTCGACCAGTTCTGGTCAAACCGGTCAATTGACTGGTTCTCACCGGTTCGCACTGGTTCAATTGAAGACTGATTTTTAGGAGTTAACCGGATCGGATAGCCGACCGGTCACCGGTCGAACCGGCCGGTCCGGTCCGAGTTTCAAAACAGAGCATATAGTAGTTACTTGTGGTATTTGCATGAATTATGTAAGCATATGCCTATAATAACTAAGCTCAGGTCGTGTGATATTTAAGTATATAACTTGCCCAAATAATCTATGATACTACTAAGGTTTTTTAAGTGGTTTCATGTCCACAATAGCCAATTTATGATTATGCTTAACAGGAAAAACTGTTGGTTTTGCACCCAACAGTCCAGCTTCTAAATAATATCAAACACATATTTTCATCGCTAAAGATATAAATCCTAGGAACTACGAGCAACTTCAATTACAAGAAGGTACTTTAGGATCCCAAGATCCTTCATATGAAAATAACCACCAAGGTAGGACTTGAATCTACAAATGACTTCATTGTTGCTCCCAACAATTATCGAATTATCTACATATATAAAAACACATGAAGTAATTGCACCCTTGTGATAAGTGAAAAGTAAGTAATTAGCATAAGAATGTGTAAATCCATATAATTGAAGAGTACTGACCAATTTCGAAAACTAGTTACGTGTGGGGTAGCCCATACCAAGACTTGCATAATTGACATACCTTCCTAGGATGAGAAGCTGCAAAACCAGTTAGAAGCTTCATATAGACTTCCTTATCCAAATCTCCATATAAAAAAGCATTGTGCACATCCATATGGCACAATTCCTAGTTTCTAGCCATAGTAATAACCAAAAAGGTTCTTACAGTGACCATTTTCGTGACCGGAGAAAATGTCTAGTTATAATCTATTCCTTCAACTTTATTATTTCCCTGAATTACCAAGCGCACCTTGAATCGCTTGGTGTTTCCATCTGAGTTGAACTTGATTTTATATATGCATTTGTATCCAATGGCCTTCTTTTCTAGCGATGACATGTTGCATTTTTTTCTAGGGCATCTATCTCCTTGGTCATAGCTTCCTACCACCTTAGATCATGAATAGCCTCAGCATATTGAATGAGTTTAATTTTTATTGTAAAAGATGTAAGAAAATTCTTGAATTTTGGAAAAAATATTCACATCTTACATAAGAAGAGATAGGATACGGTGTACCTAAGGACATTGATGGTGTAGATGAATCAACGGGGTCTAAGTTAAAGACTATATTGCAAATATAATCACATAATCAAGTGGATGGTTGACAAACTTGGTGCTCTCTTCCTAACTGTTCTCCCCCCTAAATCTAAATATATTGTACTTCCCTAAATTCTAATTCAACATGACCAGTAGGTTGTGACATTTTAAGATCACACTGTGTTGGCTATCACCATGACTAGTATCATGTAAACACTCTAAAGTGGGCAGCCAGTGAGGAATGACATCATTAGATGCTACACCATCATCATCAACATCATGCACAATAGGCCTTGAAAAACTTGAATCATGCTCACAAACATCAATATCCTTTTTCTCTTAAAAAAAGATAGACTTGTTTAATAAATATGATATCATGGGAAACAAAAGAATTTTCTACTATCTAAGTCATATAGGTTCCATACCTCCTTCTATAGCATGATCACAAACTATATCTCGATCATGATTATTATAATGAGCATAACACAAATACCCAAAGGTACGAATATTGGCATAGGATGGTTTTCCAAAAAGCATTTCATAGGGTGTTTTTCCATTTGTAACATTATTGGTGTACGATTAATAAGATACCCAATTGTTAATATACATTCCCTAAAAATCAATAAGAATATTAGCTTGAAAACATAATTCACGCCATACCTTCAATATATGATCATGCTTATGCTCTACTCTTCCATTTTACCGTGGAGTGACACACATGAAGTTTGAAAAAGGATTAAACTTTGTGCAAAGAATTCTTTCAAGGGTCCAAACTCTGTTCCATTATCACTTCTTCCTACTTTGACAATTTTTCCAAATTGCATTTGAGTCATTGCACAAAAATTTCGTATTATTTCAGGAACTTCACTTTTTGAAGCCATTAAATTGAACTAAACAACTCAAGAATAATCATCTAAAATGGTCAAAAAACAAAATGCACCATAAAAGAAGGTACTCTAAACATACCTTAACATCACAATGAATAAGTTTGAATGGTTCAACTACTCTACTTTGACAAGAAGAAAAGATTTATCAAGTTTGTTTAGCTTTAAAACAAATGCCACAAGCCTTATTATTTTGAGCATAAATAAAACTACTACTAACTTGAGAAAGCATGGCAACCGCTAACGGTGATGGATGACCTATTTATTATCTTGAGAATGAATAAAACTACTACTAACTTGAGAAAGCATGGCAACCACTAGTGGCAATGAATGACCTATTCGTTCATGCCAAAAAGTATAGGCATCTACCATATCCACTTTGCAAGCCCGAGCCTTTACAATGTCTCGAAAGAGATAAACTTTGTCATATTGCTCACCTACACTAATCAACATTCTCGAAGTATGGTTCTATATCGTACACAACTTATTAGTAAATATGACTATACAACTTGAATCGTTTATCAAATGAGCAACTGAAATAAGATTACAGTTAAGCGATTGAACAAACAAAACATGATTCAGAATCAAATCATGTCAAAGATTAACCATTCCCTCGTAGAAAACTTCTATTAATTGCCTATTGGGCAACCTTATTGAAGACATTGCTATGTCACTCAAATTCATAAGAGATGCTTTATTTTCGGTCATATGTTGAGACATGTCGATATCTAAAGATCAATTATGAATCAAGTATTTCTTATGGCTTGGCTTTTTCATTGTCACATGTCTTTTATGTTTTTGTATTATTGCAACAATTGCCTAATCTTCATTTGAAAGAGAAGGAAATCCCTTGCAGTCAACATCAGTCAAAACAACTTCTCCTTGTGTTAGGTTACTACTAGAACTCACTTGTGTAGCATTTACCATAGTTGCAGTTCCCCAACCTCTTCCACACCACATCCCTAAAAAAAATCTCTTAAACTAGTGGAAGTGCATAATTTAAATCCTTATATTTGAGAGAAACATTAAAGAATAGAAGAGAAAATCCTGATATTTGAGAGAAAAATAAAAAATAAAGAATCACAAAAGAACGGGTAACATATAGAATAAAGGATAGGCGAAGGCTACAGTGAAAAAGAAGAGGAAAAAAGGAAACTAAATTAGGGTTATATATAAAAATAAAGTTAGTCTTTAGGTTAAGATAGGTTAGATTGTGGAGTTCGAACTTGAACCTTACCTAAAATTTGAAAATTAAAAAGAAGTTTGAATTCAATCTAAATCCTAATTATTTTGAACCAAACCCAGTCGTTTTGAATTGAGTTTAAACTATTTTGTCATATTAGATCACATAATGAGGCATCGATTATAATTTGAATAGTTGCAACAATCCATAGAATGAAATGTAGGGAAAAACTCGGTTATGTTAGTTGAAAATTCGAAAGCATGTAGTTTCACAAAAATTTTGTTTTAGCCGCAGTTGTTTCTAACACAAACGAAAACAAAAGATTAGATTAAATGCAAAATAAATAATCAACACACAAAATTTTGGATTTACCCACGGTTTCATCTTCAGTTTCTTCCTTCTTTGTTGCTGTTAAGCAAGCAACTGGACTTTTGCTATATAAAGTAACTAGCATAGCATTACTCACAAATTCCTCTTCACTATCATACTTATTTTTGGATTCATTCTTACTCCAAGTGCTTGTATAGGAATTCCCTTTTCTGTTCTTCAAAGTGTTAACACATTTCGCTTGCATATGTCCGAAGCTTGGACACTTATGACATTGAATTTTTTTCATTTTTCTTTCACCCTTTTGAGTTTTTGCTTATTGTTTGAAGTTACTTGTTGGACTAATGGTGGTAGACAAATTAAATCCTTTTATGTTTTGATAATAATAAAATGTATAGAATTGGTTAAGAAATTATTTCAGGTGTTTTGG
>JAOSBK010000007.1:25156241-25185261 GCA_027568895.1 Erythroxylum shatona
ATAAAGCATGAGTGGACTTACACTACAACAACAGTTGCCAGTTGAGGAAGATCCTTGCCATTCAAGAACATCTCATGCATATCGTTGAGCCAAACAGAAAGTGCTGTATAGGCACTGCCTTCCCACATCCTGCAAGATTCTCCAATATCAAACATTCAAGACATCATTGTAACTAAAAAGAATTCAAAAAGTAATTCTCTGTTACCTATGCACGTCCACAGACCACACGAGTTTGCTTTTACGAAAAAGTTCAGGAAAAAGCCCCCTTTTTGATGCTTCATTAAGAATTATTGCAGCTCGTTCTTTTTGACCCAGCCACCAGAGTGCTTCCAGAAGTGTGTTATAAAACCTGACCCCCAATCCGCAACCTTCAGAGTTAAGTTTGTCAAATACATACTCAACCATTTGCCAGTTTGATTCATCATCAAAATCTCCCTTTATCATTTGGCCAAACACTTGATGAATATTCGATGTCCTATTAGTGAGCATCTCGTTGAGTATCTCGTAGGCATCATTCAACCTGAAACAAAGTCAAATTGTGGATGAATACTAGGTTGTCGGGTAAAATACTAAATGATATTAGACCATAGATTAACAATGTATCACTTCAACAAGCGAGCATATGGTTGATTTGTTTCAGTTTGAAACAGCTGTTTTATGAAAGCATCAAGAAGTACTTGATCATCAAGCATTCTGTGAGAAAGCCTATATTCCAACACTTACGTAAGCACTAAAATAACCCAACAGCATAATGATCTAGGCTTCTAACTATGCATTTTACACTTGAAAATTATGCTTCTCCCATAACCCCGTATTCATATATTAGATATAGTTTAGTTTCCGGGGGGATAGCCTTAGGCAACAGCCACCAAAAAGCGCCCACCTTAGTGAAACAAAGCACAAAATAATCTAAATATTTGTAGAAGTCAAATAAACATCTAACATGCTTATGCTTAGTTTTACTATCATGCATTGCATAGACTAATAATTAAGCCGTTGGAGATGGAAAAAAAGCATAGATAAAGATGTTTAGATTCATGGAACTTTATTTTGATTGAGATGGCTCTTAGTAATATCTCCTAGTTATCCTAAATTAATTGATATGATATCTATGACAGACAAAAAAGAAGTTTAATAGTATTAATAATTAGAGTTAAGTATGATTAAGGGAGGAGAATCAGGATATTTAAGAACTTATAGTAACTATATCTCTTGGAAAAAACTAATAAAGGACGATTAGGAAATTTAGAAGTATTCTCAATTGATAGATTTTTGGTAGAAGCTTAATAATATTTGTAGTTCACAGTATGTCTCTTTACTAGACAGAGACAAAAGAAAATGATTCTGAAAAGGCAACAACCGTCACAGCAAATAACCTTGCAACCAATTATGGGGTAATTATGTCAGAGGTTATTATTCAATTGATTTTCTGGGTCAAACAGTTTAGTGAATAAAGCAAACAATTAATCTAGAATTCTTAGAACACCTACAGATCTGCCCTCAAGTAACAAAAGTTATGCTTTTACGAAATTACGCATGCGACAATGATTCTTTTCCATGCTTACGTGGAACACAAGACCATCACTCACATGACCCAGCTTCCATGGCCTCTGTGTAGTGACCATCACTCACATGACCCAGCTTCCATGGCCTCTGTGTAGTGACCCAAGCCCGGGGCTATGCAGGGATCAACATTTAATATCCATTTGACATCAACAGCCAACCTCAATGCCAAGTAAACTGAAGGTTATTTTTCATGAAATTGAGTTTCTCCCACACTGAACTAATACAGTGTCATCTTATGTTGAGTGCACTACCTGGCTTTCAGAAGTACCTAGGAAGTAAATCAGGTCCTGCTTTCACATGAAAATGCAGCATTACCAGATCACTGACAACCAAAAGACCATTGCTCTGATATGTTCAATTTAAACTGGATGGAAACCCAAGGGCCAATATCATAGAAAGAAATTTACTTAATTTGTGCATACCACTGGTGATTTAGCTATTGAGATAAGCATCTTCAATTAGTAAGATTGAAACCATCTAAGATTGAATCATCTTTTCTCAATCAGTATTTCAGTTACCTGGTATCACTAACATTAAGTAACATTAGTAAACCATCTATGATTGACCCATTCTTTTTCTCAATCAGCATTTCAGTTACCTGGTATCACTAACATTAAGTAACACTCTAATGGACAAAATTTCTCAAATAGATGCTTCTAGGCACAAGCGCCTCCAAGTAAGAAACCACTAAACCATAAATCCCAGTACATGCACATATATAGGTGATAATGATCACATAACTTTCACCTGGTTCCTTTTATTTCACACATCATAATGTCACAAACATATATAGTACAGCAAATTCATGCCTCTAATAAATGGCACTGAACAAGTTTCTGTTTTGGTGATATCCCAGTTGTTTTTAGAAATTTTAGTCCTGTAAAAAGAAGGGTAAGCTTCATAATTAAATCAATTTTACCAATTGAGTAGTTAATACTGAAACCTTTCCTCTCAATTCTTCTCTCTTATCTCTTATTCTTTTCTTCCTCTTCTCCCTACTCTGGAATTCTAGTTTTTCTTCCCTAATTCTCCTGCAGATTTCTATCCATAGGTTTGTCCTATATCAGTTAGGACAGGCATAACAAACATGGAAACCTAGATTTTGACAAAAAAGCCCCAAGTGAGGCAATACTGAAAATCTAAAGATAGAGCAGAATCCCAATCCCTGTGATATTAGAAAACAATTTTAAAGATCTACTTGATGTCATACAACTTAGAACACCAATGATTTGAATCATATTCTTGAAAGTATACATCACAAATATATTAAGTAACAGTAGAGCAGAACATATTGTAAAGAAGTTGATGCACTTAAATTAAGTCCTAACTAAATGAAATTTGAATATCAGAAGCAGATGAGTGAAACACGCTGACTACTAAATAATAGTAAGTTGCTTCATCAGCTTGCATCACAAAAAGCTCATAAAGGACAGACAATGTTAGCTAATAGATCTCTTTAACTGCTTATGACGTAATCATAGGTATAATCGTGAAAAAGAAAATTTCATAATGATCAACACAAAATACGATCAGCACAGACCTGTTACTTTTTGCATACACAGCCAGCATCATACAGTAGCACATGACACTTGGCAATATTCCCAAGGCTCTAATTTCCTGGAACTGCTCCTCACTCTCCTCAGCAAGACCTGCAATACAGTAGACACTTAAAACAGCTTCAAGGGTACGCTCATCAGGACTCAATCTGGCCTTCTCCATTTCAACATAAGCCTTAATAGCTTCTTCAAACTTGCCCGCTTGTCTATAACCTTCAATCATACCATTGAAGGAGTCTCTGTCTCTTGTTATTCCAAACTCGCTCATCATTGTCAATATTGCTTCAAATTCCAGGTACAAACCACCTCTGGCAAACATGTAAATCAGTGAATTGTAAGTCTCAACTGTAGGCATGCTTCCCATTTCATTCATGGTATTCAACATAACAAGAGCCTCCTCATACAATGCAGCCTGTCCATAGGCTTCAATAACGCCTGTGTATGCCTTTGAACTAGGAACTATCTCATTCTCACTCATATGAAGTAAAATCTTCCTAGCATCTTCGTGCAGGCCTCCTTTCCCACAAGAGAAGATCAACCCCTCATAAGTTCCCATATTTGGCTCAACATTCTCCTCAACCATATCATGGAATAAGGTCACCACCTCCTTAAAGTACCCACCTTCACCAAATACTTGGATAAGAATATTATAGGTAGCAGCATCTGGCTCCGTGTTACTCACTTTCATCTCCAAAAAAAGTTCCCGAACATCATCATACCTCCCATGTCTCCCATACAAATTCAACAGCATACTATACGTGGACGCATTTGGCACACACCCAGCTGCCTGCATCTGTCTAAACACTCCCATTGCATCCTTTATATTCCCCATTTCCGCATATGCCTCTAATAACACATTGTACGAAGAAATCTCAGGTAAATTTCCACTCGATTCCATTTCCTTAAGTAACCCACTCACTTTCTCTAACCTATTCAATTTCCCGAAAGTCTCAACAAGAGAACTATAAGTGTTAATATCAGGCAATATCCCACCTTCATTCATAGTCCTAAAAACCATCTCAGACTCATCCCCTAATCCCCTCGCAGCACAAGCACTAAGCAGTGTGTTATAAGTTACTATATCAGGTTGTATTCCTTCATGCCTCATTTCCGCGAATAAGCCCAACAAACCCTCCCAATCTAAACCACCTCTGGCACATGAATTTATCACGGTATTATAAGTCAATATACTCGGTAACACCTTCTCTTTCTTCATTCTCTGTAGAAGCTCCAGAGAAACCTGGTAGTGACCGTGACGACCATACGAGTTGATGAGAGCAGTGTAAGAGAAGACGCTTCGAGGCACGCCATGTGTGGGCATTTCGTCGAATATCTCGGAGCACTTCTCAAGAAGGCCTTCCCGCCCTAACAAACTGATCATTATTGTGTAAATATGTTCGTTTGGTTTGCACCATATCTGTCGCTGCATGTACTTGAAGAGCCTGAGAGACCTCTGCCAATCACCACGTTGAGCGAACTCCTTGAACACCAAAGCGAAGTCGTTTAGCGAGAGCCTGTTCTTGAAAATGTCCAGGCAACGCGCGATGCTTCCACGTGGCGGGAGGCTACTCAGCTTGTTGATTAGGGTTTCCACGTCGTAGCTGTACTTACCTTTCTCGACGACCAGAGTCGGGTTGCCCAGGACGAGCTCTTTGGGCTTGGCCCGGGCTTTTCCCGCTCCAAGGTAGGTTCTCCCTTCTAGAGAAACGGAGATGAGCCGTCGGTGAACGAGGAAGTTGAGCGATGAGAGGCAGTGACGACCCTGTTTGGACTTGCGTACCGGTGTGGAGAGAAATGTGGGATGAGGGATGAGAGACAGCGATAAGGTCATTTTGGTGATTTCGATAACATGAGCTGCAATAGAAACTGGGTTTTCTAGGGAAATTTGAGATCGGAAGCTTGCAGAGAAAGAACGGCTTTAACTTTGAAGGCAGAGTGGGAGGAGAATACTGCAGAATGGCTCCAGGAAGGACACGTGTGTCGTCTGTGGATATGAGGAGAAAGGTCGGGCCCGACCCGGTCGTTATCAACTTGACCCGACTGATTTTTGGCGGTAACGATGTTTTCCCTTAATTTACTCGCATTTATTTAAATTCGATTTATATATATGTGCTAAGATGAATAAAGAATAATACATGGCTGAAGTAGACTGAACTTTGACTTGGGAGAGGTAGGTCAGGGTTATTAACAGCGTTATAAATATAAACGGAGTTTGCCGATGCCATCGGTTCGGTATGGTTTGCACACTTGGGTACTACTCAGTCTCCGACACTTGAATAGAGCAGCTACCATCCTCTGTCCGTCGTCCACCGCAATCGCCATCGCACAAACTGCCACCTCACCTCACTTCCCAAAGCGCCACTGCTCGTCGAGCCACTACATGCTAGGGCTTCCCCGACCTCCGATCCCCGTAAACGCATCCACGTCATCACCAAAGTGAGCTTTGTGGGTCCCAGAATCTGTTCTCGGCGCGCGACCATAGGGAGAGTGAAAACAACCGAACGGGTGTTTGTCGCGTTGACGTGGCGGTCGTTGTAATTAAGAGGAACTGCGGAGGGCAGTCTTGTAATAGCTGGAGGGGGAGTTTTTCAGTTCCTAACAGACAGACAGGTGCGAGGAGGGAGAGAAACGAAAAAACAAATACATAATAAGAAAAGAAAAGGGAAAACAACCTCGCAGTGTCTACTTAACAACTTTGGTTGGTCCTAAGCAGCAACTAACTAACATCTTCTCTGCGTTATCGGCCCCAATGGCCGATTCCGAGGTAAAATTATCTCCCTAGCCCTGACTTTTGATCTCATCGCCGCCGCAACCACTCCCGCTTCTCTCTCCTGTCGACGGCGAAGTAGAAATTGCGGTGTTCCTTACTTAAATGAGTGTTGATTCCCAATTTTTCTTTGTGTTTCTGTTTCCATCGGCTGTCGTTCTGTATATTCTCTTAGTTTGATTTGGTGTCTTTGTTTTGGTGGGAACAGAAATTGACGGCGTTGAAGAAGGCGTACGCCGATATTATCCTGAACACGGCGAAGGAGGCGGCGGCGAGAATAATGATGTCCGAGCGGAAAGCGCAGCGGTATCAGCGCGAGCTTTTCGCTGCAAAAGACGAGGCGCTTCATATGCTTCTTAGGCTTAAACAGATGTTAGATTCTAAGGTATAACGGCTCTTCATTGACCTGTTGTTCTCTCTCTCTCTCTATCTCCATGTGTGTGCGTGTGAATAATGGGAGTGGTTTTTTGTTTGCTTCGGATTCGGTTTGTTTTAAAGTGTGGTTTTGTTGTTATGTTAACGTGTTTGGTGCTAGGATTTTTCTTGTGGGTGTTTTGTTTCATCTCGTTCTTTGGTGAAGTGATTCTTTTCATCCTTAAAGGATTTCACTTGGTTGTTTCGGTTTTCAGTTCCTGTTGAAGTGAGTAGCGTTTTTCCCATTGCCGATCAAAGCTTGATATGTTAACTTTCTCTTCAATTTCTTGAATCATATTTATAATTCTTTTGCACTGATTTTAGTGATCTTATTCTGCTTGGCTCACAATTTTCTGATTGGACAAAAATATCTGCAGGTATGTCCTGGCCAACGAAGATATCTCAATTTAAAGAATAGTCTGGTTGTATTGGATTAATCTATTCTCTGTCTCATGGTCTATGTTGGAAGCTGACTCATTGGCCTGAGTTTAAGTGCAAATGTTTCCTTAAATTGCTTTTGAACTACTATTAGTTTTATTCACCATTTTTAAAAACCACTTACTATGATATCTGGTAGTTGGACAGATGTTGTTGATCGTATATTGATTCTTTGTCTGTCTTCAAGTTCACATGCATAGTTATGTAATATTACATCTGTCTGAATTAAAAACTTGATAATGACTTCTAAGCAGAGAAAGATTTATATGCATTTGAGACGTGTTTTCTCAGTTGGTGAAGTAGTCGCTTGATCTGCAATCTGAAAAGCGTGCTATGATATCCAGAATAAGTTAGTGACAGTTAAATGTACTCATGATGGCATGTAATTTAAGTTCCTGAGCTGTACTAATTGATTATGGTTAAAGGAAAGTCATTTCAACCCGAACTCACATCTGTTTAGGAAGATTGGGTTGTAATGTTAAACAGCAGTGATTTCGAAAACAATTGAACTATTGATTAGACCTACTTCTTCTTTTTGTTGGTTGTGCCCTTGTGCCCTGTACAGTGGATTAGATGTGCTAGAGTGAAGGTTGGTCTAAGGTTCAAAACCATACTTGTACAATTATTGGAATAATGAAGTTTGTTTATTGCAATAGGAGCTGAACTTTTGAACTTTGCTTGCCAAAGAAAGTAAGTTCTCATAGATTTTGAACATTGTTTTGAAATCTAGACATAATCTCATCAACAAAGTCAGTCACCTAATATATTTTTAAGCAGTTGCCATACTGTTCTGTAGTTGTCATTGCGAAACATCAAACTTCAGTCAGCGGTTATTTATTCTGCGCTAGCAAAAAGAATTCCAGTATATACTTGAATGGTTGTTGTTTCAAGGAGAATAAGAGATTTTTCCATGGCCCCTTCTTTTTTTTAATCCATTTGCTGTTTTATGTTATCACTTGTGTTATATACTTCTATTGATCATGGCACCCACTGGCACAGATTAACTTCCTATTAAGCTGAGTGGAGTGTCTAACACACTTAGGTAGGTTGAAACCTGGTCCTATGTTCTTCCAATCTACTGTGCACTTTGCTATATTTACTGCTTTGATTTGGCTAATTACCCTTCTTATAAGCTTTGGCTTGACCAGCACATCATGTATCTAGGTTAATGAAGCAGAAATGGCAGCATTGAGTCAACAGAGAAAGATTGAAGAACTAGAAGCACAACTTGGGGAAGCGGAAGATATAGTAAAAGACCTTAGAGCAGAGTTGAGACAGTTACAGGACGAAGTGGAGAGGATGACAAAACACCAGAAGCAGCCTTTGGGTAAACAAATTCCAGCCAATTCTGATACTCTTGAAACTGAAATGGAAGACAAAAAATTATGCTTTTCTCTGCCTGCTACACCATATGCTCCAGTTGGAACATGTGATGGTACAATGTGCTGCAGTGATGATAGTTTTTACAAAGGCAATAACTATGTTTTCAATCCTGACCTTGCTTCAATCGTGATGAAGAGCAAAGAGCCTGAACTGTACAAGAACGGATGCACTCAAAGAATACGTGCATTGGAAAGGAACCTGTTAGGTGGAAATGGGTCTCTTTCTGGAGAAGCTGTTGGTCCAAGAAATCAAATATACGAAGAAGAAGCTGAAGAGAATGGGCAAAAACGCAAGAAACTCGCTAACATGAACAATAACATTTTTGATGTTTATACATGCCCAGATGATAGCAAGGTAGTGCGAGCAGATGTTGACTGCTTCCAAGTTCGTGCTGTTACGTCATTTCACAGAAAAAGAAAAAGAGCAATACGATGTAAAAGGCGCAAAGCTCAATTTCTAAAGAAATTTACTTATCAGGGTGACAATGTTACATCTGCTGAAGATGCTCAGAAAGATCCAGAAACACTTCTACCGCACGTTATCTCTTCAAATGCTAATGAACCGATTTTGCAGTCAGGACCTTTGGAAGTAGAAAAAAGCAATTCAGATTTTCTTCGGGATTGCACAAACCAAGAGAGAGTAAACAACAATAATTTGTTGATGGGTGAACTTGCTTTGACGGAAAAGGAAGTTGGATGCAAAGAGATTTCAGAATGTCCAGGAAATAAAACGGCCATAGAGGCAGATGGTGTCTTGCTAGTAAAGTCAGATCTGAAAAAAGCAGATGCAAGTGAAGCACTGAATAGTCAACGAATGGATAATAAGTTTCTCAAGTACACATTCCAGAGGAAACGAAAGAAGGAGACTCCAAGCAGCCCTGAAGGTGGATCCTCTCTTGACCTTTGCACTTTTACGAGAGAAATGGATGTGAAACTAAGTGATATTTTGGAGTCACAAAAACCTAGCTTGTTAACTGAATCACCCAGAGACAGTCGTAGAGTGGCACAAGTTGCTCGTCAGGTTGGTTAATAATTGTATTTGTACTGTCACTGCAATTTTTGCCTTTTTTTTGCATGCTTATTTCATATTTTTTTAATGATTGTTTTCTCCAAAACTATTCAACTTCTAGCTTGACTTCCGAGCAGAAGCACTGTTTTTGCTTAATTAGACCAATATGAGGTTGAAGAGTTACAGAGTAGTTTTCAGTTCAGCACTCTAAAATAGGGACAATGCTTCAGGGTCACGTACTATTTCATGTAAGATGGCTGTCAAATATCCCAAATATCTTTATATTTTCAACATTTCGAGACAGTTACTCTTACCCCAATCACTTACTATTTATGGGAGATTTTTATTATACTCAAAAAGGCCTCGAATTTTCACTGCCATCGATCTTAGTTGTTCTCTTGAATTTGAAAGAATAAAGATGAACTTCAGACGAAAATTTGAAGTTCCTAGATCCTAGAGATAGAAATCTAACAGCAAACAGAATACTCTTTCAACTTGGTAGACCTAGAACTTGAAATCATACATGTGGAGGCCTTGCATGATTACTTGCATGTGCGCCTAGATCTTAACATGTTTGAGCTTTCGTATGTGGGTCTATGCTAGCACTTATTGTGGATATAATTATATGGAATGAAACATGAATGCCAGTCTCAAACCCAGCCCTAGCGTAGGGTATGCAATGCTGATCGTTGGTCATGTTAACACACTACATGTTCTTGGCTTTTAGTATCTGAAGTTCATGGAGTCCAGTAGATTGCTTTAGCTTTGAAGAATTTAATCCTTCACTCGCAGAAAATAAATAGAAACAGAAATTATGACGTATAGGAGACAAAGTTCAGGAGTAAACATAGCCTAAAAAAAAGGTACCAAATTTGTCTCTGAGAGAAAAGAGACCAATGACATGCAGTAAGTAAGAGTGAATTAGCATTGGTTAGAGTAAGTAATTACTCAGTGTATATCCGCTACTCATTGCCTCAAACAGGTAATGTTTGAGGGACCATCTTTGCTTCATACATTCTTTAGTTTGATGATTGTTAATGGTTCTCTGATCTTTCCCTTTTTCAATTTAGCAGCTTATATCATTGTCTGAGAAGAAATGGCGGTAGCTGCTTGGAAATTAGAGAAGAGGCTGTTGTATTGTGCTCCACGTATGTAATTACCAAGGAAGAGGAACTGTGTTCACTAAGTTAAAATATTGTTTTTTTGGTATTATATGATCTATATCTATACTTAATTATCTTTGCCAGAATTTTATATCATTTGGCTCAAATTTCTTTACTTTACGATAAAGAGAAGTTTGTTGGATACTTATTTAAAATTATAAGAAATAATATTGTAAGTGAATTGCTCTGGATTCTTAAGTTTAAACCCTGCAAACAAACTGATTAGAACACAAAAATACTTCGAGCTACCAAACAATCACGATTCTGGCAAGGAAAAGACAGCAATATTTTCAAGAAGTAAGGCGACAAAGGCTTTGTTTGATAACCAGTGGATTGCGCTAGGTTTTTATTGATTCTGGAAACGAATATTTGAAAGCAGATTAATATAGCTAATTTGATCAGTAGATAACATCAACTGTTTATTTAAAAATGTTTAGTAAAATTAATTATTTAGTATTAGTTATTTATGTATAAAATAACTTATGATGGTATAAATTAAAAAAAAAATTGTAAGGACATAAGTATTATATCTTAGTATTAGTTTCATTTTTAACATTTTATAATTTCTGATTAAAATAAAAAAAAGACCTATTAAATTAGCAATATATAAATATGTAAACTTTCAAAAACATTTTTTTATTATTAAAGAGATTTTTTAAGGCCCTCATTATCATATAATTAAAGAATCTAGTGGGTTGTATTAATTCTTAACATTAAGATTTAGAGAACAACTCTAAAAAAAATTAAATAAAAAAATGTTAACAAAAGTTAAGAGGATTTGTTCATTTTGTTCCTTATGAATGCTAAAAGTGAGTTGGATCTTATTTTTTCTCATTTACGAGAGTGAGCGAGTCATATTTTATTCTTCAAAATAGTGGGTCTTAGGCAATTACCTTTCCTGCCCTTGCCCGTGGTAGACCCTACTTAGCATTATATTTTAGTATTCGAAAAATCCAAATAAATGCCAATAAATCTATCCAAAAAAATCAAAAAACAAAAACAGGTGAGAAGGAGGAAGGAAGAGAACAAACTTATATCTATCTCTATTTTTATGAATGAAGTTTAGGATATTGTTTTCGTGAAACAAAAGTGGTAAAAAAAAATGACAACTTAAATAATTTGTAATAACTTTTAAGCATAATTATCTTTTTGTCCCTTAATTTCTAAGTCGTCGGAGTAAAATGAACGAATTGAGTTTAATTTACCAACCCAATTAGTCGATTACCAATACATGATTATCAGCAATTTGACATAATCAAACATTCTAATACCTCTTAATCCTTAAAAAATAGGTAAATAAGGTCAAAAGATAACCTTATATATATATATATATATATATATGTTCATTTATTGATTTAAATATTGGAACAATTTATATGTACTTTTTTCCTTCGCTACATGTAAATTAAAAGATATTTACAAATAATTCAAATTTTGATAAATAAGATAATACTGTATTTGTTTGTGTGATTCTTTAAATAATTTCTAAATATAAAAAATGTGCATAAAATATATAAAAGTATATTTTAAAAAGCAGTTTCAATGTGGTCGAAACAATAACGACGACTCTAAGCTCAAGCTCCCTCTTCTGTGGTTTCCTCTGTTAGCTAAGGGTTAGTGAGAGCGGGGGGATGGGTTTGGCGAGCAAAGCCGGAGATTGGGGTTTCAAAGCTTTCACGGCGGGTCTCGGTGTTGCCACCGTCTACCTCGCCGCCACGTTCTCCGTCAACGTTTATAGAGGTCTCGCCTGGCACAACGCTCAATCGGTAAACCCTAGCTCCCTTTTATTCTCTTTAACAATTTTGTTTCTAGTGTTAATGTGTTATATCTTTGTTTTCATTTTTAATTTCGGATCATTTGGATTGAAAGTACCAAATAATGTTTTCTCAGTTGTTGTTTCGACTTGGATTATCGATGGCTAATTTGTGGAATTTTTAGAAAGTTTTGAACTTGCTAACTAGTTTGTGGGTAATGGTTTAAACTGTGCCAAGACTAACACTTCTTTGTTGCTTTATGGTGCTGAGTTGACATGAACTCGTATGTTTCATATTCCAAAATTTTGATGATTACGTTAATCATTAACTCCCGTGAAATAACAAAAAGACAGATTGAAAACCACGTTCTTTTTCTGTGGATGCATTGGAGTCTGTGTCTTAAGAGTATCTTTCTGATAGTTCATCCATTTGGTTTCCCCATTTTACCTTAAACCAAAGGTTCTTAGCAAACTTTCAGGATTGTTAAGTTGTATGATGTAGAAACCACTGCAATACAGGAATTAATGACAAATGCCTTTTTTTAAATTTGAAACATGTAGGAGCATTTAAAAGCAGGAATTTTGGGTGGCAAATATTGGCAAGTTTTCCTGACCAAGTGAGAACATGTTATCTGCGTTGGGTTGATTAAAGAGAAAACTACCGATGAATATTTCTTTATTTAATTGATATCAATCTTATGCACAAATGCACTAGCTGTCCTTGGTTCCTCTTCACTGTTTTCGCACATATCCTAGTGTTGAACTTCGTACCTGCTGTTAGACAGTGCAGCAGTTGCATCCTAGCTTGTGCAATACAGGATTCTTTTCTCGTTTGTTTTCTTTTCATGTTTCAGTATTCTATAGAATTAATATTCGATTATCCCCATAGTACAGCAAATTCAAAGAAAGAAGGTAAGAAAGTTAACATCTGAATTGATAAGAAGAAAATTGCTCTGTGAAAAAAAACTTTGGGATTAGGACTTAGCTTTGTACTAGAAGATCTACTTTTGATCTCCATAGTTGATTGGGGAAAGGACCTTATTTTTCTGACTGATGTGATCAGTTTTAAAGATCTATGAGGCTGTTGCAGTTTCTTATGTATAGAATATGTTTGGCTTTCTCAACTCAAATTTTCAAAAAGTCATGTTCTTTAGTTAGATAAATCCTTTTCAGTCAAGAACAATATGTTACCAGTTACCTGTGTCTTGATTAGGTTAAATAGATTTTTATAGTGTTTGATATAATCCCACTTGGTAGAGAGCCATCTAACCAGAATTATACTTCTTTCTGCAGAAAATTGAGAAGCAAACCACCAGCGAGGGGTCCCCCTGACTTTTATTTTTGCTTCTGTAAGAATCTTAATTTGCTCAATTTTGTCTTCAGGATTGTGAATTTTGTCTATAGCTTTGATGTTTCCTAATATGGCATATAATCAAATTCTAAGCTGCTAAAGTTCCCGATACTTCACAGATGATCTATAGCATTTTGTATTAGATTCTGTGTTTCATTCTGCCATCGTGGTTCGTGTTACCTGGAGACACGACTGTGTAACTCCCCTTAGAAAATAATGCATTTCACGTTCTGCCTCACGAGTTCTCTTCACTCTGTGTTCAACTCATCACAACAAAGTTTAGGAAAGAAAGTAAATCTATCCTGGCAATTTGAATTGGTAGTTAACTCTCTTCAAAATTTATTCCATATACCAGTGGCTAACTATGTTATGCTTATCTTGATGAACTCAACAACATCTAACCTAGTATAAATTTCGCTAGGACTCGATGGTTGGGAAAGTCTTGTAGTATGCAGCTTAATTAGAGAATCTGTTTCCAAACGTATCTTTTTGAACTCGATGTTGGAAATTCCATGATGTCATGTTCAGTCTGTTGCTTCATATTCTTAAGAACTTGGTTGAAAGCAAGTAAAATTCCATGATACGGTGAGCGCATCCTACAAATCATACGGGATATGATTCTATGCTGGGGCAAAGTTGTACCTATTTTAGCATTTTTACATTTACATTTTTATGTTTTTCATTCTAACCTTTTCATTTTCACGCAGACTAACAAGTATACATTAGTCACAATCATGATTTTTATTTCCATTACTTCGCCTAAATTTTGTTTAACAAACGCAGTAGGGAGAATAGTTGATTGCTTGTTTAACCCGTCAGCCCAGTACAACTTGTCTTTTAATAAATTAAATTCCTTGTTACTTGTATATAGTATACAAGAAATGAAGAAATTTGAACTTTTTTATTAATTTCCAAAATCAAATCTAAATAACTTCAATACCTTGCACACAGTCAAGCTCAATCATGTTTTCTGATTGTTGACAAAAAACTATAGCTTCTATAAGATGTCATAGAAGTGATTTGAGTCAATGTCACAGGCTTGTGGATTAGGCAGAGTGACTTCTTGTGTTAGAACTCAGAATTTGCCTTCGCCTTCCTCTTTTTGTTCATTTTCTCCTCTTCTTGTCTTTCTAAAAGCATTTTTATTCCCTTATCTAACCTTTATTCTATTTATTTCCCCAAAAGCTAACCTCTTCTTTTATTCTTCTATTAGTACCCTAACGACACTTGATCCAGATATGATAAATATGCTTCTCCTTTTTTTTTGGTTGCCCACGAAGTGTCTTAGGAGGGTTTCAACTATGGAAAGACACCTTTAAGCTATCTACACTCAGACTAATCTCCGTTCGAACGGGGTAGGTCCCTTGCGGGAGGCAAAGCTCTGACCCCAAGTTTTAAACGGCTGCATACATGAGGACGGTTCGAACCTGTGACCTCACTTAAGTCAGGAGAGCCCCTTACCAACTCACCTGCGCCCTTGCTTTAAAGTATATGTATAGCAACTTCCATGTGATGTCAATCAAATCAAAGAACCTGAAACAATCGAACTACGTCATCATTATTATACCTTGAAATCCCGCAGTGAAACAAAATATGGAGAGATCTGATAGTACACAATCTTATCTTTATATAGTATGTATTAACCAAAATTTTGAAAATACCTAATTTCTTATTTCACATGTGAATTGATATGGTTAAAGACTAGCTTGTATTAGTACTTAAATAAGCATAATTTAAAGTGAGATTATAAGTTAATCTCTTGTGAATGATTTCGATATAAGTATTTGATTTTAGATTCAAGCATGAATTTCTTCTTTAGGGTTGATGAAAAGCTCTTTTAATATTATGTGTTTGATTAAAAAACTATATTAGTAAAGAAAAGCTTAGGCAATAAATAAACCTATGATAATATTAATTAACAAAAATGATGAAAGTGCATTGATTTTACTATATTACTATATACACTATTGATATAGTTATGCATGTTTTTGTAAGAGTCTCTTAATATAACAAGAAGTAAGTTTGAGTTGCATCAAACAGAATTATAACTTCTAACATGGCGTTTGATTCACTTGAAAGAGTAGATAAGAAATGAAATAGTGATTCTTTAGTGATAGAATAAATAAGGAATTGAATATAATATAATATGTATTATTTAGTTCAGTTTAATATTAAGAATTTCTAATAATGATGTGATGCTAAAGTTTAGTTTGGAAACATAAATTTAGAATGATAAAGGAATAATTAACAAAAATGTCAAAATATTCATTAGTCCCCTACTAACTACATTATTATTATTATTATTATTATTATTATTATTATTATTATTATAGCAAAGTAATTTTGTAGATTTTTAAGGATATTTTTGTTCAACAAGTCTTATTTTTATTTCCAATAATAGATAAAAATAGGAGGATCATCCGATCATAAGTTTACTTATTCTTCAAACTTAATGAATAAATAAACCTTTAAATTATATATTCTGTATGTTTTTTTTAACTAAACAAGGGAATAATCTATTACTAAAAATAGATAAAAAATGAAATGGTGATTCCAATCAATCAAACATCCCATAAAGTCACTTAATATTGGCAAGAATGAAGTTTTGGAAGTAAAATCATATTAGAAATTATAAATATTAATTACATTAAATATATCATTTTGTTATATTAACTTGTAATTTATACAAAATGTGTACTTTATAAATTATAATGTATCAATTTACCCTTATTAAATAAAATTAAATAACTCAACTTTAAAAATAACAACAATAAAAAATATGTGAAGATGTTCAGTATTACACTTCCTTACTAATAGAGGCTGAGGGGTACTTGTTTAGGAGTAATGGAAAAAAAAATATAAGTATAGAATAAAAACTCATGTTTAGTATCAATAGAGGTAATACTTTTATTTCTCCTATTTTTAACAGTACTCTATTTCCTTGATATTATAGAGAAATGAGACTCATTATTATCTATACTTTATTTATATTTTTATTTTCGTTAACTTCATTGAACCAAGAGTTAGTTAATTTTAAAAGTAACTCAACTTTGATCACAAATTTTAAGAATAGACCGAAGTCTTCAATTTCACTTGCGATAAAATATTGAATTTAAAGTTGCTGCTAAAAAATGTATATTTTATTAAAAAAGTCAAAAAAAGGTAAAAGGTCCCAATCATAATCATCCACGTCAACATATACATTCAACTTTTCACCTGGGACTTGGGACTTGGGAGAGCAGGGAGAGAGACAGTGGCCGCAAAGTGTGGGTACGGACGGATCGATTGAGATATTTATAAGATTACGAAGATCAGAGACGAACCCGATGATCATCATCGGACAGCTTTATGTGGCCTTTTGGTAGTTGCTACCGTCTACAACTCTTCCACGTCACAATATTCATACCCATAGCCATAGGCCCCGAGCTGCACGGTAGTCCCACCTCCTACATCACGCGCGCATACGAATCCTCCTTTTCTACTTACCAAAACACACTCCCCAAAATTAAGATTCGAATAAGATCAATTTTATATAAAATCGCATGCATAATAATATTGTTAAGGTCATTCAGAGGAAGAAACGTGTTAGTTAGTGTTATCAAAATGAGGCACAAGAGAGGGGACAAATTAAATGGGTTATGAATTATGAATTATAAATTAAATAGGTAATTTTACATCTAAATTTGTTGTTAAATAAAAAATTAAGAATAAACACTAACATAAAAATTTTAAATGACTAAGCTTTACAAGAGTTAAAAAAAATGTCATTAATTATATACAATTTTTTTATATTTTTACAAAAAGCATAATTTTGTGACTTAAACATATATCATTTTAGTTACCAAAAATGCCCTTTTGCTACTGTACATTCTTTTCTATTAATTTATTTTCTTTACCTTCAAAAAAAAATGTGAGGGTCGCTTCTCATTTGTAGGAATGACAATAAGCGATATATAAGTTTAGATTTTTAAAGGTTTGACTCATGAGTTAAGCTCAAGTTAAGGTCGGTCTGAGACCTAAATGTTTTAAGCAAGAAAAAGTTATTTTGCTATGTTTTAAACAAATTTATCTAAATATAATAATTAATTTTAGATTATTATAAATGCTTTATTTACATTAATTTGTTTAATATACATTTAAAAATAATAAATGTATATTAAAATTTGAATGTAAATAGTATCCGTACGAAAAACAAGTGAGAAAAGACATTTCTTGATATTTTCAAAAATCGCATCTGTCACTCTACTCAAGTGCACCCCAACAGCCTAATTAATCCCAACTTTAAATGTAGAAAATTAAAATAAAGCTAAAACGACAATTGATCCTCTCCGTTTCGCCAGATATATTCGACGTCGTTTCGGTCCACTGAAGCCTTTGTAGAGGTCGAAGATATCAGCTGTAACACTTTGACACCTCACCCCATGTTGTTTTATCGAGAAACAAAAGAAGTTGGAGAGGCATTTGTGGATAATTGGTTGAATGATAAGGGCATTTCGGGAAAAGATTGGCTATATAAATGGGGCATTGGGTGTGCATATTTGGCGTCTGAAAATAAGGGCGAGCGTAGCAGTGGAGTTTTCCGTTATCCATTTATCTGTCTCTCTCTACATTTAGCTTACCCTCCCTCTTTTGAAACCCTCTTGCCACTTCAACGACCCAAATATTTTAATTGAACAAATTAGGGTTTTCGCAATTTTCTGTTGTTGAAATTTGATTCCAATTGTCGCAGCCATGGTTTCCGATTCGATCACCCCCAACGCTTTCATTCCTTCTGCTCTGAAGGATTCTGGAAAGAAGAAAAGGGTGAGTTTTTTTTCTCTTTTGTTTTTCTTTCCGTATCAAATTTAACATTTTCAATAGATATTTACGTTTTTCATTTTTTTGAAATTTATTTATCGATTCTGTTTCCGTTTTCTTTTGTTTGTTTTGGGGATTTTTAGACGCACCGTTCTCAGAGATTGAAGCAGTGCAAGCTCGACGCTCGGCGTGAACAATGGCTTTCTCAAGGTGCGCATGGCGATCGTTTTCACGTTTACACACTTGTTTACGTGCGTTGGGTCTTTTGAAGAAGGTTTTGTTTTATTGTCGTAAAGTTGTATGCGACTTACGGGAAGGGTTGTTCTTTGTTTCATTTCAGGTGCAGTTAAGGAAAAGGGTAGCAAGGAGGACGCAAATGGTGCGCGCAATTCACCTCCTCCGCCGTGCAACAGCGAGAGAAAGAAGCCACTGCAGAATTTGGAGACAGGACAAAGAGGAGGGACCCATGAAGAAGAAAACGAAAAAGGATCTCTCCATCATGATTTTGATTCGGATTCTCCATCCAATAGTCCCACCGGCAGTAGTGTTCTTGGGGGTACCGGTCCTGGCAACAATTTTACGGGTTCTAGCAGCAGTAGTAGCAGCAGTGGTGGTTGGTGCTCAGGAAACATCACGGAGGAGGAGGAGGAAGATGAGGATGGTGATAATTGCTTGGAAGATTGGGAGGCTATGGCTGATGCTTTAGCTGTCACCGATGAAAGCAAACAAGAAATTCCAAATGATGGATCGTGTATGGAATCAGAGCCCTCTGAAGGGCAGCATGAACCTGTTGGTCGATTACAGTCTTCCAGTTGTGGTAATTTTGGTTTTACTCGTGAGAATGTGAAGCAGGAGTGCCCGGTACCACCACCAAGACCGGCACCTGGGAAAAGCAGGGCATGGAGGCCAGATGATGAGTTCCGTCCACAGAGTTTACCCAATTTGTCCAAGCAGCGAAGCTTCCCTAAAACAGAGAGGCGCTATGGACAGGGAGGGCTACCCTGGGTCTGTTCCACTGCTGTTAATGTGCCTTCTTCATGTCCTATATGTTATGAGGATTTGGATGTCACTGACACAAGTTTCTTGCCCTGTTTGTGCGGGTTTCGGCTTTGCCTCTTCTGCCACAAGAGAATTATTGAGGAAGATGGGCGTTGTCCAGGCTGCAGGAAACCATATAAGCATGACCCTGTTGAGGCCGAGGCAAGTGCGCGGGGAGGTAGTCTGACCTTCAGGTTGGCTCGTTCTTGTAGCATGATTACCAGGTCGTAGAATCATACATGTGTCTTTTGGCGAATTATGTACTGTTGGCTGTTTTCCTCTGTCTCTCGACTCTCGAGTGTTCTGTTTAGTGTTAGACTCTCAATTTAGTATACTTTTTAGATGTGGGGTATAGATGATTATGTCTTTTGGTACCAGGAGTAAGCTGCTTTTCCCTCGATGAGTTTGATTCTTATGTGTATGGCGCATATGCTGATGATGTAGAGAACTCATAAATGGTTGGTATGTGAATAGATAAGGCGGTATAGAAATTCAATACATAAAGTTGGCATCATATCATGTGATATCCCATTGTTTCTTTTACTCTGCACACGTTGCAGTCTATCCTCCTCATGTTAATTGCTATTTTGGAGATGGCATCTTTCTCAAGTTTTATAAACTCCTACAAACTAAATCATGTCACATGCAATAATCTTAAAGCTCATAATTCTTCCACGTCGTATTATGTAACTGGATTCCGATGCTAATTTTTAGATTTACTGGATCACAAGTGATAGAGTGGCTGTGTATGGAAAAGATGGATTTTGAGGTGGGAGGGCCTGAACTAATACCCAGAGCTTCCGTTTCCTTGCATTGACAAAGGTTCTCGTACCATGAATTGTTGATAGGGAAAAGACACGCAGTAATCGTCGTAGTTGATGATGTATTATAGCATAAGTCATGACCGAGATGCTATGTCGTTCCCTCTTCTGTCCTTCTTAGGACTTGTATTTTTGGCTAAATTTAGTAGAAACTCTTGGTTATTTACTGCGTTATGTTTCAGGTTTGTGAACGAAGGTTATGGTGTCTCTAATACCTGAACTTAAAAAAAAAAACTCTTCTCATCTATTTTTTCCTAGTGAAGCTTCTGATTACTTGTAGGGAGAGGGATCTCTTTGGCCCTCCTCTTCAAAAGTTCTCTTACATTAACTATTTGGAAAGGAGATTTTAGATGTCTATATTCTCATCATAAGCACTACCTAAAAATTTCCTGTTTCCATGATTTTGGAGTCAAGGACTTCTGGCTTCCACATTTTACAAGCATTCTTTATGTTGTAGTGAGGGTGCAGGGACGGGGTATACGAGGTTTAAAATGCAGCATTTGGTTGTAGACTTGGCAGTTTTCGTTATATTATGCTGTATTAACTTGATTCCCTTACTATAATCTTGACATAAGTTTGTGCATTATCTGTATGGGCGTATTGGCTCATAGAATACTAAGATTTTCATGGTGCACTGCCATTTTTGTTCTCTGTCTTGTCTCACAGAGGTGCAACAAGTCATACATTCTTGGATTTCTTGTTATAATTTTTGCATATCTAGTCTTCCCACAAAGTGTTGGAAAATCTTTTAAAAGAAGCTGTTGAAGTTGGGACCAGAAATTCAGACTCTGTTTTAAAAGAGGATTCGGTCTGCTATTTCGTCTTGTTTTGTAGGTTTATTTACCTCTACATATTTCAACCCTTAGAAGGGGCCTCTATATTGTAAACATGATATTTGTGTGGTACACGGACGGGAATGCCTTTCCCTCGGACCTTTTGTTGTCGGAAATCTAGAGAAGTTGGTTTGTTACTTTTCCAAGTATTGCCACTTCAACCTATCGTTGCAGTGCCACGTGAAATCTGTCATGGTCATTTTAGCTCCTTTACAAGTGGTGCTTTACTTCATTACTTTCGCTGAGATTCAGATTTTGTCACTTTATGTTCCGGGCATTTTCCATTTCTCACATGCAAGCTTTGTCTTAATATAGCACAGAATCGCGTCGTTTCTATGATGGCTGGCAAAGATGCTACTTATGCTATAAGTTCTTTCATTTTGTATGCTTCACAACTAGACAATAAATAATATTACATGTATTGGTATTTTAGATACCTGTTTATAAGTCAACGTGTTTCCTCTATTGCAAGCTGGACGCTTGTGGTTCTTTGGCTTGCTTTATGGTGAGTTTGTGGCTTATAAGGCAACTTTGATTGGACTTTAATTGTATTTTGACAACGAATTACAAATTCATAACTGTACCAATCAGGTTAGGAGTCGGTACCCGCTAATATGATGCACGACTTTGGAAGAAATGGATTTTCTAAAGGGACTTGGGTGCAATTGATCCATGAACTTTCTGTCTGTTGTATGCCCTCCGAGATGATGATAGTAAGGCAGAAGTGATGCCCATCCTTGGAACTGCTGTTACTTCGGCTCTTCCTTATTCTTGCACAGGCTAAGGTTTAAGGAGAAAGTAACTCTTAAAATTTATATTATCACGTTTGGTTCATTCTTTTCAGTCGTTAGAAAAGTAAAAAAATTTTCAATTTAGAGAAAGTAGGAGTAGTTTACTTGAATTTTAAATCCCAACATTCTCTTAGTATTTAGATTACTTTCTTTAGGAATTTAATCTAAAAATACGTTAGTCAATTTAACCTTTCGTTTTTTCTTAACTATACGACAACTTTTTAATAAAACTCTATACCCTCTTCAACCAATATTACAAATACCGTACTAGATTTGATACCGAGTTAAAGTCTAGTATAGTACTAAACCGGTATTCGTTGATATCGAATACTGTTTCGGATAATTTTTTAAATTTATAAAATAGTCCTTAATTTTTTTAAAAATTATAAACTAGTTCATTGTCATATTATATCGTTGTACTGTATGTTTTTAATTCTGTCTCCAAAAATTATAATAATAAATAATAATCACAATTTAAATTTAATTTTTAATTTAATAATTATGAATAAATATAATTAAATTTAAAATATATTTTTAAAATATATAAATTTCAAATAAATTTTGATCAAAATTATTTTTGAGTTTTATTTAATTTATAATATTATTAGTAATAAAAATATTTATTATTATTTTAAAATCAAAAATTAAAAATTCACAATAATTATAAAAATTAAAATAAATAAAATAACTAATAAAAAAACTTTTAAAAAAAGGGAAGGAGAGATAAGAGAAAGGGAGGGAAATTTTACAAAAAAGTTTTCATATTTTTTAAAATTTTCGATATCGATCAATATTTGACCGATATTTTGAATATCGACCAGTGCCAGCTAGTATTGATCGGTATTTAAATCCGCTATAACTTACCCTTTATTTCGTATTGATTTTGATCCGATACATATTGTTATTTATAATACTGTCTTCAATTATTTTTGTTATTCTCCCGTTCGTAGGATTTTTAATACTTTTGCTCAAAACTTCAATCAATAATCTTTAAGTTCATTTTTTCCTTATTTAATGATTTTAATTTTTATTCGAATTGTAAGGATGTAATTAGAAACACAAGTTAAAATTAAGTTACATTATATGAAATAATGTTGTATATCAAATACTATAATAAGAATTTACCCAACTTTTATATTAAAATTCTTATATGTATTTAAATATGTAAATATTTTTACTTTCTATAAATTTATTTTCTAAAAAATTATATTTCAAATTTATTTTATTTTCTCAGCGACAAACCAAAGCGCAGAATCTGAAAGTAGAGCCGTCGGACAGGTTAGTTTTGAGGCTAAATTCTGCACCTCAAGTCCTATTTTAAATGCAACAAAATTCTAAACTTACATTTAAACCACAATTTGTCAAACACTTGTTAGACGCAGGTTATGTGCGTTCTGTACCAAAATATTTTAAGAGCATGAATGTAAATAGAAGCAATAAATATTGTAAGCAGATCTTCTTATTACTGTAGTAAATAAATACAATCCATGAGAGATCTAATGTAGTCTCTTGCACACTTAGAGGAGTTTAGTTTCACTTTTGTTTTTTTCAATTGTTAATCTTTGTTTTCTGTTTTTACTTTATATTTTTTATAATAAAAATAAATTTTGTTTGATTGTATTATTACCCACAATAATGATATAGTAGATAAAGCTTAAAAGATAATTTTTAATTAAATGAATTTTTATTAATAAATTATTTTATTTTATTAAAAATTAAAATTTTATTTATAAATTAATATTTGTTTTAAATATTTAATTATTAAATTAGATTTTATTTGAAAGTTATATGTTTTGAAAATATTTTAAATTTAATTTTATTTATTAATAATTATTAAATTTATTTTATTTTTTAATTACAAATGTTAAATAAATTTTTTATTAAGAATTAATTTTAATTAATTAAATATATAGTATTAAGCAAAAATTATGCATGATTTTATTAATAATTAATATATTAAATAATCAATTGATATATATTTAGTTAATAATAAATCAGATTATAAACAAAACATAAGCAAAAAATAAAAACTACTCTTTATGATTTTCATAATCATTGAAATTGAAAGAAACCAAAACAAAAAAACTTAAACAAATATTTTATTTCTAAATTTGAAAACAAAAATAGAAAATCAAAAGCACAAATAGAAACAAACAGACCTTTAATAAGTTGTTTGTGTTGCCAACTGTTTAAAGTTTTGTCTTATTTTGATAGAGATAATTTAGACAAGAGTTTAGTCTAACCTATTAGGAGCGGTTTTTGCATTAACTAACATACTTATCAATTGTCATAACTGTTATTGTGTAAATTCATCTTAAAATTAGAATGCTTTTGTCTTGGTTGCTTGTTAAAACATATAATTATTATACTTAAAAGTTTTGTTGGCTAACATTGTAAGGAATTATCTTAATTCATGCTGGACATATTGTTCATTTGATAGTTAAGTATAAATTGTAACTATCGGTTAAACTCGTCAGAATTAAATCAATACTTAATTCATGATCCAAAAGAAAACTCAAGGAGGTCAACTGCTTAATGTACCCATTCATTTTCAGTGCGTACTATACTGGAGATGTCCCTCAACCATCTTGGAGTGAAAGAGCAATCGTAAAGTCTCAAACCTTTCGAACCTTACTTGCTCATCAAAGAACTCCATAAGATGATAGATTATGATATGAGCATCTATAACCTCGTAGTGCTTTTACAGCTCTGGTAACATAGTGGTTAGCATAATACAACTAGCCATCTCACTATCATTGAGAAGCTTTCTATCATTGAGAAGCATCAATAGCAGGGAGATCAGGAAGTGGTTCTTTCAAGACATAACTAAACTTTTCGGAGTTGAGAACTATTCTTAAATTCCGAAGCCAGTCAAGGAAGTTTGGTGTAGTCGACTTGTTAGCTTCCATCAATGATCTTAATTTACACTGGTACTTATGGTGTTGACTCGAGAATAGCAACCTTTCTTTAAAGAAAGAAAAATTAGAATGTACTTAAATGCATGTCTATAAGGACTTTAATAACACACATTATGGCTTCCACTATTTTTACGAATTCATAACCCTTAATATAAATCCCAGAAAACTCATAGAGAATTCTCCTAGTCGGTTGATATCCAATATCCCTAAGAATGACTTTGGGTTTGCCTAACAAGTCAGCTTAGTTCAACCGGTAGGTATTGATCATTCTAATTGCATCTCCAATGCAACTATTGAATTTAATGCTATCAATTGTTAATGTGTGCACATTCATTGGGCTATCAACTCTTGACACGTGTACATCTAATGTACACTACCCAATTTTGCCTCTGCCCACATTGATCTTGGGTTTGCCTAACAAACCAACGCTTCTAGTCAGAACCGATCCATTAATCAGGAAATCCTATTTTCATGGTTCAAACATATCTGTGTAAAGAGGGCTTGTGCTTGCCCAACAACCTTAACTTTAAAAAGACTCTGGTTCTCGCCATATTAAAGGAAGATGTTAGTTTTAATATTTTAAGTGAGGGGTTTGACTAAGATCTCATCTAACTTAGATGATCTTATACATATAACTCATATACATACATACATATATATATATATATATAGTTACTATAACTACATGACATGATATGGACTATCCAATCAAATTGGGCCTAAGCCCATAATCATCCATCATGAAAGCCCACACATGCTCCTAACCATGCATTCTCTAATGCATATATGTAAAACACATCATTTTGGTTATGACATCCTATGGATTTTAACATGAAAGGCTCAATCCAACACTTGAATTTACTATCTTCCTTTTACTAACTTGATTAAAATTACAATTGTATGTTATTTTATTTGGAAATAATATAATCTAATTAACATGAATTCCTAATTTTAGAAATTAATTCATAATTAATTTATCTTAAAATAATTATTTGATATCCAAAATTAAACAACTTTAATTTTGTCACACATGCTAATTTTTCTAATATTACTAGAAAATCTATTGCTCTACTAAAATTTATTCAAAATTAATTTCTATAATTTTCTAAAATTTTCAAAACATCAAATCATGATTCCAAGCATCTCTAGGTTATTTCATGATGACCAACATAATTTAAGAATCACCCAAAAATTATTATGATCACCAAAATACTGGTAAGACACCAAAAACAACAAATATGACTTCTAAAATTTTTCTGGAAATCAAATTTTGAGCAAAATCATTTAGGCATGCATCAAACATCAACTTAACACATTTTTATCATATAAAAATATTTTTAAGATTTTGGAACCGAAATATAAACATACAAAAACATCAAATAAAACAGATCCTATAATTTCTGGAAAACTGTCCAGATCTGAAAAATTGTTTGATAAAAATATTAAAAAATATTAAATAATTCTACAAAAATTATAGAGGCATAAAACATCCAAAATATGTTCACATAATTTTTTCAGAATCAAATTCCATGAAAATCATGTGTAACCTCATCAATTTAGTTAATAGACATTCACATGCCCAGCAGAAAGATAGATTTCAGGCATGTTCTTGTAATTTCAAAATTAAATATTTTAATCACATTAGAAATATTTTCAATCACATTGAATCATTCACGTACGTCTTATAAACAGACTGGTGAAAGAAAATTGTGAAAACTATTTTTCTATAATTAATTTCAAACAAAACATTACAGGACCCTAAGCTATCACAACCATGAAAATAGTTTTCACATGTATGTATTCTAAATCTAACAAGGCACAAGATGGCTCTGATACCACTATAAGATTCTGGTCATGCATCTCATACACAATATATATCAAATATATGCAGCGTAAAATAAAACGGAACCCAAACAAAGATCTACTCATGCATATAGATATAGGAAACAAAAATATGAAATGTAAAATGTTTACATACTTTTTTGACGATCTCCTTCGTTCTCGTTGGGAACGATCAACGTAGACCATCTCTAATGAAAGTCCATACTAAGATAGAAGGATGAAACCTTATTAGGAGATGACTAGAATTCTTTTTTTGTGTTATCAAAGATAAGAACTCTTTTGAGAGTTAGAGAGAAAAAGAGTGTCTGCATTAGAGAGAACCTTTCTTTCACTTGTGCCTTACACAAGATGCATAAAAATTATCTCTATTTTCTGCACCATTTGGCCTTCCATAACCCCCATCACTAATAGAGAGATATGACAAGTTAAATAGCCATAAATAATATATATTAATGGAAGTTATAAGAAGTTAATGACTATGAATAATATGCATTAATTGAAGTTATGGGAAGTTAATAACCCTAAATAACATGTATTAATGGAAGTTTTAGGAAGCTAATGATCAAATTGGCAGCCAACAATACTTGTTTCTAATCCATTCCATGCAATGTTTTCTACCACGATCACATTATAATACAATCCTGAAACACTCTTTCATATCTTGAATCACCATTCAAGACCATTTTACTCATCCTTCGGATCTCCTATGTGTATAACTCGTTAGTTTCCCGGTTATGTTGGCCACTTGAATTAATGCTTAATTCAAGTAATTCAAGAATGGTATCTAGCAACACACCCCCAATTGACCAGAAAGTCAGTGATTTGATTACGAACCCTTCGATACGCAATGTTGCCATGCAATTCGTCCTTTCATCATCTATGCCTCATTTGCTTCAGAGTATGGTCAAAGTGTCAACTCCCACAAGACTGGCTACGCCACATCTAGTCCAAGTGATATTAGATCTTGTCCTGAGGGTCTCATTACTCTATGTATCATTGAATACTCTCTTCATGACACATATCTGCTCTCGCCAAAGACTCTCGAATAATGACCCCAATAAGAGGCCTTGGGTATCATCTCCTTCTATCAAGAGTGATGAATCCTTTATTGGCTACTCATTACCTCCGAATACCTCAATTTTTACCCTATCACTACCCTATGGGTAACCCCTAAAAGGCACCGATGAATAGAGTTAAAGCATATGATTAGTATCTGAGATATCTTTAAGCATCTCAAGTCAAAGGATACTTGCACCATTGCTATGATGAGACTATCATTGATACTGGAATAGAATATCCATATGATTGTCTTATGGTAGATCAATCCAATGTACTTATTACCCTTATTAAGCATCCACATGTTAACTCTAAACAACTCATGTCTACAGCTTATGAGATCTATTGTATGATCTAATCAAGAAGTATAACATGTGTTAGTCTATCTGGATTAATGATATCTCATCTCATTAATCCTATGATTAGGGAAAGTTTAGATACTAATATAATTACACATGATAGGAATCTCATTGTCATGATTTTATCATGGTTTCTTCCATGCTATGTTTTGTATCAAGGACTTCATTAATTCAATTTAAGATCAATATTAAATCCATAAATGTATGAACATCGAAATATTAAAAAATGTCTTTATTAATCATAAAATGATTTGTATAATAAGTGCTAAAGGTGATTGCGTTTAGAGCACTTCTATAATAAACTCTCACTTGCACTAAAGCCAATCACTTTGATTGAACTAAAGCCAATCTCCTTGAATTGTGATTTGTGTTGAGTGGAACTAGAAAGTTAGGAACACATTATGATTAGTTGTAGCTACACAAGAAGATTTGGAAAGGGCTGCAAGCAACCCTTAACACTTATTATTCAAGTGATTTATGGGACAAAACTATCATTTGGCTAGTGAAAGTGCAGATGGGAAACCAGGCAGATTACAAAGCACTTAAGATAAGCTAGGTTTCAATGGTTTACCAAGTTTGGAAAGAAAGGAATTGCATGATTTTTAGACAACAAAGTAGAAGTGCGAAGCAGATTCTTCAAGAGATGACACATCATATCCGGCTTAACCTTCTAGCAAGGGGATTTGCAGATAACCTAACTATTAGCACGAGGACGAGATGAGCACTGGACTAAGTTGATCTCAGGGACCATTATGACTCTCGTAATCTAGTTCTTTCGTATTATCCTAGTACAGTTGCATACTTGGTTGTGTAAATAATATTTATTAATTAAATCTATTAATTTTTTGGAAAAAATTTTATCCTTTTTCGTCGTGTTCCGAATGTCTAACATTAATGAAGTGAATGCCTTCACATATTTACAAACAGTCTCCTCTTATTGTAACTTTTGTAATGACTTAAACCACAACTTATTGCAAGGAAGGAAATTTCCCTTCAATGCATCCATGTGTGTAACATCCCATCACTGATGGGAAGGGTAAAATAGGAATTTGGAGCGGGTTATGAGTGTTTAGAATTGTCTTGGTATGTTCATGCATACACATACATGTAAATAGTGATTTTTGCACATGTAAATGATTGTACATGCATTCATGACATGTTCCCGG
>JAOSBK010000007.1:25226108-25240113 GCA_027568895.1 Erythroxylum shatona
TGTACTTCGTCTGTGTTTTCCGCTTCGTCTGCTTTTGTACTTCGTCTGTGTTTTCCGCTTCGTCTGCTTTTGTACTTAGTCTATGTTTTCCGCTTCGTCTGTTTTTCAACTTCGTCTGTTTTTCAACTTTGTCTGTTTTTCAACTCCGTCTGTTTTTCAACTTCGTCTGTTATTCAACTCCGTCTGTTTTTCAACATCGTCTGTTATTCATCAAAATCATTTACTTAAAGTCATTTGACTTAACAGATTTGAAAACCCGAAACCCTAATCTTCCCCTCTTCAGTGAGATATGTTGATTCTGTCTCCAAAATCAAAGGGCTTCCATGATCTATAAGTAGTCCCTGCAAAAATTAAACTTCGTTTGTGTTAGTATTTTAGTTCCGAAATTAGAAAGATTTTTCTCACCTTTTATTTTCTCCAGATTGAAGGCTCCCTTGGCGATTTGGTCTATGACGAAATGCAATCACACATCTATGTGCTTGGATTGTTCATGGAAGACTGGATCTCAACTCAGGTACTAAGTGCTTTGACTGTCCATATATAGTACTAGTGTTGTGATTTATGTGTTAATTTCCTTTAAAATTCTTGATAGCCATGCTAGTTCCTTTACCCCTTCTGTGATACTCTGCCTCTGTAGTTGATAAACTTATCACTGATTGTTGTTGTGATTTCCAACTTATTATGTTTGCCGAAAGTGTAAAAATATATGCTAAAATTGACTTCCTTGAGTTCTTATCTGTTGCAAAATCAGCATACATATAGCCATATAAAGACAGGTAATTGCATTTGATTAGCTCCTTTTTAGAGAAGCATAATCCATAGTTCATTGTTCCAGATATGTATCTAAGAACATTCTTAAGCCCTTGCCAGTATTCTAAACCTGGATTGGCCATGAACTTACTTAGGATACTAATAGCATAGGCTAGATCAGGTCTTGTGCATAGCATAAGGTACATTAGACTTCCAACACCTACATCATAGTGATAGTGAGCCATAGTCTTCTGTTCTTCTTCAGTCTTAGGACACTTGTCAGAAATCATCTGTAAGTGTGATCCTAAGGGTACTGAAGTAGGTTTAGCTTGTTCCATATTGAATTGAGCTAGGATTTTTCTTAAGTAATTCCTTTGAACAAGCCACAGTTTTCCTTCCCTCCTATGTCTGATTATCTACATTCCTAGAAGCTTCTGAGCTTCTCCTAGGTCTTTTATTTCAAAGTGAGTGCACAAATCAGTCTAAACTTCTTGAATTTTATTCAAGTGTAATGATAAGATCATCTACATAGACTAACATAAAAACTGCTTTAGTCATTCCTAAATCTTTATAGTATAGGCGGTAATCATATGAGCTTCTGATGAAGTTCACACTAGCAGCAACCTCATAGAACTTCTTGTTCCATTGTCTAAGAGCTTGTTTGAGCCCATATAGGGATTTTTGTAATACGCAAACATAGTCTAGTTTATTTTTGTCCTCAAATCCAACTGGTCGCTTCATATAAATTGTCTCCTCTAGCTTTCCATATAGGAAAGCTGTCTTGACATCCATTTGATGGATTTCCCAATCATATAGTATTGCTAGGAATAGTATAAGCCTAATTGTCTTGAAATTGACTACAGGAGAGAATATTTCCTTGTAGTCTATTCCTTCCTTTTGTCTAAATCCCTTGGCTACAAGCCTAGCCTTGTAAATTCTAGGTTCTGCTTATATTACTCCTTCCTTTAATTTGAACAGTCATTTGTTCTCAATTAATTTGGCTTTATAAGGTCTAGGGACTAAAGTCCAAGTCTTATTCTTCATCAATGAAGAACATTCCTTCTCACAAGCTTCCTTTAAATTCTTTGCATCTTTGCTTCTCATGGCTTCATCATAAGTTTCTGAAGCCTTATTTTCTACATTTTTATCCATAAAGCATGCAAATTCAACCAAGTCTAGCTCAGTGTACCTTCTGTTAGGAATTCTAAGTCTTGGTTGCCTATCCTTTGTGAGTTGATAGTCTTATAGGTTTTCTTAAGCATCATCCGAAGTTGTGTGTGAAGTTTCTCCTTCACGCTCACCTTCTTCCTCTTCTCTCCTTTCTTCATACTATGTAGTACCTTCTGTAGGCTTCACATTTTCAGATTGTGTAGCACCACCTTCTTCAGGTTCTGGTCATATATAAAATGGGGCTGAATCGTTCAGTGACCCTAGATTGTCCTGAATTTCCCTTTGGAGGTCAGAATTGGAGGAATTCTTATTCAACAGAGGGAATTCATCTTTCTTAAAGATGACATCTCTACTTATGATTGTTTTATAGGCTCCCTTTTGGAGTAATAAGATCTTATAACCATTTACACCTTTTGGATATCCTAGGAAAACTCCTTTGATTGCTCTAGGCTCTAATTTTCCCTCTTTCTGATGTGCATAGGCTGCACATCCGAAAGTCTTTGGATGGGTGAGTTTTGGTTTCTTACCACTCCAAATTTGCTGAGGAGTCTTGTAGTCATTGGCATAGGTTGGAAGCCTATTAATTAAATAGGCTGATGTCTTAGTTGTTTCCCCCATAGAGAATGTGAGCAACCCGAAGATAGAAGCATGCACCTTGTCTTTTCTAATAGAGTTCTATTTAACCTTTCAACTACTCCATTATGCTGTGGAGTAGCCCTTACTGTTTTATGCCTTAGGATTCCATTCTTACTGCAGTATTCTTCAAATTCTTTATTGCAATACTCCATTACATTATAAGTCCTTAGGCATTTCAACTTCCTCCAAGTCAGATTTTCCATAAGAGTATGCCATCTGATGAAAATCTTCAGTGCTTCATCCTTTCTCTTCATAGGATATACCAAACATTTTCTTGATCTTTCATCAATTATGGACATGACATACAAATTTCCTCCTGCTGTAGGGACTTGAGGTGGCTCCCAGAGATCACTGTGAGCATACTCCATGATCTCTATGGCTCTCTTAGCTCTCTTTTGAAATCCTGACCTGTGGTGTTTTCCTAGCACACAGGATTCACAAAATTCTAACTTCTGTAGGTTATGTTCAGGAATTAGACCTTGTCTAAAGAGATGAAACAAGTTTTTGTTCCTTGCATGACCCAACCTTACATGCCATTGCCTGGTTGGTTCATGGCTTCCATTTTTTGAGATTTGATTTATTTTAGTTGAGCCTATAACATAGTATAGCCTACCCCTTTCCACTCTTCTAATGATAACTCTTCCATCCATTAGGATTTCTCCGAGTCCATCCTTAGACCTGATCTAAAAGCCTTGTTTATCAAACAAGCTTTCAGAAATCAAGTTTCGTCTTAGTCCACAAATCTGACATTTGTGAGGGTCCTTCTCTTTCCATCAAACATGTTGATGGAGACATTTCCATTGCCTTCTAACCTTTGCTGCTCATAATCTGTCATTTTAACCTTGGCAGTGACTGGTTCAAATGTAGTGAACCAGTCCTTATGAGGAGTGACATGCATAGTGCATCCTGAGTCAAAAATCCATTCTTTACTAAGGTCCTTACTATCCTCAATGACAGCAAGAATTTCTTCTCCACTATAATCTTCTGGTTTTTCAACATTTCCTAAAACTCCACTTTCAGCTGCCTTATCCCTCTTCTTCTTTCTACAATCCCTTGTAAAATGTCCCTCCTTATCATAGTAAAACCATTTTCTCCCTTTTCCCTTTTTCTTCTTTTCATCACCTTCCTTAAAGTGTTTTTCTTTCCCACTTCCCTTCTACCACTTTTCTTTCTTGCTATTTTTCTTATAAGTCTTCTTTTCTTGATTATTCTCTACAAACATTACTTCAGCCTTTTTCTTAAAAGGATTAACTTCCACTATTTCTTTTATTAGAGAATCTAACACCCTCTTTACAGTAAGAGATTCTCCGCTAGCATGTTTAATGGCTTGAATGCATTAAATTCATAAGGTAATGCCTTTAGGATTACTATAGCTTGATGTTCCTAAAAAATTTTCTCATATGTAGCTTCTAAGTCTTGAACTAGCTTAAAGAAATAGTCTAGGTTATCATCTAAGAAGCTGAAGTGTTCATCTTATAGTTAGCAAGATTGTGAAGAAGTGTCATCTTGTTAGGAAGACACTTCTTGGCATACAATTCATCAAGTTTGATCCAAAGCTTCTGTGCAGTGTTAAAATTCTACGCTTTTCTTATCACTGTTGGTGACAAGTGAAGCATTAACTTGCAATGTTTAAGTCTTTGCATCTTTAGCTTCTTCATTGGATCAGTCTCTAGATCATACTGGCCATCTATAGCACCATAACAGTCATATGATTCAAGAAGAGCTTGCATCTGGAGTTTCCAGATGGTAAAATCTTCTTTACTAATAAAAACATCCATTTCCTTTCCTACCATGAATACTGTAGTGTAAATGATAATTCTTGATGTTTAGAGAGTCCAAGAAATGCCCCAGGAAGTCTTGATTGCTCTGATACCACTTCTGTTGGGATATTGTTGCTTTATTTTTGTTCTTTCAAACACAAGAACTTGATCAACTTATTAATTTTGCATAAAAGTAAGAAGATAAGAGTTTTACTTGGTTCGATAGTGTATCACTATCTACATCTAAGGTTCCCACTTTCAGTGGTATCTTTTCACTATATGAAGAATAAAGAGAAGAGAAAACCAATACAGAGATGAGTGTATGTTCTGCACTTACAAAGAGCCTTTCCAAAAACTCTCCTAGTACCCACAGGTGTACTCTAGCACTCTTTGAACTTTTTCCTAATCTCTTTTTACAATTTCAAATACTGAATACAAGGTAAATTGAAAATGAAGTTTTCTGAATGTGTTCTCTGCCTGATGCTTGAACTCTGTTTCTTTTTATAGCTAATGAGAAGAAGAAGATGGCTTTCGAACAACTGTTGGCTTGTATCAGCCCACCTCTATGTGCCTCCCATGTGAGTCACTTATCCCTTTTTCTGTCTACATTTTGTACTGATGAAGCTACGTTTTATAATATCTGGATCTTGTGACAATGTAATACGACAGAGTTTAATTGAGTTGCTTCTGACTTTGTATTAAACGACTGAATTATGAGTTTATTGGCTTCAGATATGTGTGTTGTCTTTTGTCCCCACGTGCTAGTGACTTAGGCATTAGTCTTCAGTTGTTAGATGCTTTGAGAATGTTTCTCCCCCTTCTCTCTTCGAAGCCTCTTCAGATACCATCACACACTCACTTTTGTCTTCAATCTTTCTTATATTTCTATCGAATTTGAGTGAAGATTACTAGAGTATTAGTGATTTTCATCACATTACATCAATAAAATCTCATGTTATAACCTTTTTCTTTTGTATTTCATCAAAATTTTAATGCACAAACTTAATATAAATTAATAATAGCTCTTATTTTTTGGAACTTCTAGACATTTACGACTATAATCTTGCTACTACTATGAAATTAACAATACATGATGCAGATTCAGTTGTTGAAGCACTCACCAACAAATAGGCTTGTAGTAGCTTTCCCATTCCAAAACACATCAAACAGGTAATAAAAATCACTCACCTAGATGAAGAGGACGATAGACTTATATGGAAGCAGTCTAGCACAGGAACGTTCACAAACACAACGTGCAGAAAATTCTTGATTGGCATATCAGACTATATCCCATAGGCCAATGTACTCAAACACCATAATCCTCGAGCATCAACAATGTTGTGGATGGCTACGAAGAACAAGCTCCAAACAACTGGCAAAATAATTAAATATTTGCAGATTCCTAATTGGTGTATATTATGCAAAACATCTTAGGAGAACATGCAGCACCTATTCTTTCTTTGTGATTTCACCAAAGAAAGTCGGAACTCACTATTTATCTTACTTTATATCCATAATGCTCCTAATAGCTGGAATGAGATAGTCAATTGGTGTAGTACTGTTTGACTTACCAACAAAACTAAAAGGTGATGCTTCTATGAGATCTTAACCTTTATTATGGCTATTGTTTGGAATGAAAGAAACAGAAGATTATTCCAAAATATAGAGAAAAGAAAGGAGAACTTCCGCTTAGAACTCTTATAACAAATCAGGTTACACATCAACCTATTCAAGAATAAGTATGGTGATATGAAGTACTTCAATAACAAATAGAAGCTATAAAATCATCACTAACTGAAGAGTAACGAGATTGCAACCTGTAATTTTAATCTTGTAACTGTCTGAACATCTACATTTCAGGAGTGGAGACATCATGATGTAGCAATTATGTTGTACTTTTGATTATATTTTGTTTCCTTAGTGGCATAATAAAATTTATGTTCTTCCAAAAAAATAGCTACTGCCAAAAAAATAAAATTAGACCGTAACATTTTTACTAATATCCAATTTAAGTCTAAACATATGGAAGCTATAAAATCATCACTAGTTAGAGAGTGAAAAGATTGTAACTTATAATTTAATCTTGTAACTGTCTGAACACCTCCATTTTTGGAGTAGAGACATCATGATATAGCAATTTTATGATACTTTTGATTATTTTTTGTTGCCTTAGTGGCATAATAAAATTCATCTTTTTCTTCAAAAAAATTTTCTTCCCATTGCCAAAAGAAAATTGGACCATAACGTTTCTATTAATATTCAACTTAAGTCTAAACATTACAAAATGTTCAAAAAGAAACCCAAACATTTAATTTAAACCCCAATTTAATATTTTTGTCAACTCTCCATTTAATATTTTACTCTAACATTTATATTTAGTGGGCCATTTTTTAGATATGCATCCTACCTGATAAATGAGGTTCAAAAAATATTTAAAAATCAAGTTCAGAGCACTACCTAGATGACAATGTTTGGGAGTTTTTAGAGCTAGACGATGATGTTTAGGAATTTTCTAAATGTTGTTATCCATTTTAAACATCATAATCCTTGATCCTTACTTCTTATCTTCTTTGTTCCTTTGGCAATTCTCGACTGTTATCTTCTCGTATGTTCTTCTTTATTTCTCTAGCAATACTTGAAGCTTGTCTTCCCTTTTATTCTTCTTTGTTGCTCTGGCAATCCTTGATGTTTGTCTTCTCATTTCTTCTTCTTTGTTCCTTTAGAAATCCTTGACAATTGTCTTTTTATATGTTCTTCTTTGTTCCTCTGATAATCCTTGATGCTTGTCTTCTCTATTGTTAGGTGTGGTGCGCAACCCATCTCGATTGTGTATGTTAACGCAAAGCATATGTTAGTTATTGTTTTAATTAATTTTGTTTTTTATAAGTTAGGTGACGGAGACATTGTAGCCCTTTTGTCTAGTGTAAAGGAATCTTTACAGGTATATGTATTTTACATATATTTGTGTTTGGTTCTTTATCAATAATTTGAATATAAAAAGGTTGATCTACATGTATTTTTTAATTTTTTCAATAGTTTGAATTAAAAAAATGAAAAGAGGGGTTTCGTAATGCACTATCTTTTATCTTCTTTGTAATCTATGATAAGGAAAGTTAGGGAAAAATTGGTGTTGGACATAAAAAGTAGATGGGAAGGTTAGCATTAAACAAGACATCCTTATGTGATCTTGCATGTTATTAAATAAGCAACTTATGAGTTATTTGATAGGCTATTTGTTTGTTGTTTTATATGGAACTTTACGAATTTAAAATATGTTTGGGGTAATTTTTATTTAAAAAAATGAGAGATATATAAATCACTTAAGTAATAACATTCTTATATATGTGTTTGTACATGTAATATTCTTAAATAGGTGTATCGTTATTTACTTGCCATTTTTAAGGCTATAATAACTTAATATGGAAGATTGAAATTATTATGATAGATACTTTAACAATGATTTTGAGTTGAGTTATGAGGTTGGCTTACACTCAACATCAGTGAGGCTTTAAATACATATGATAATGTATTTATTTTAATGAAATTTGTATTAGATTAATTGATCTTTTAAAAATACGTAAGATAATTAAGGTGCATGTACACATAAGCTTGACATTTTAATGATGGCTCTTATAGTTTTTGCTATAATAGGTAATAATGGGGATTTAGCTTCTAATAAGGATGTGCATGATGATGAAGCTAATATAAATAATGCTGAAGAAGAGTGTAGTAATGATGAGGATGTGGGCACCGATGAGAATGTTGTGCATGATGAAGTTGAAGATGACAATGAAGCTAAAGGAGTATAAAATACATATGATGTGTTAATTCTAGATGACCACTAATTAATAGAGATTGATTTTAGTGACTATTTTCATTGATAGTGATGAGTACACTAATGGGGAGGAGCCTAAGGAGCCAATTAGATGACCTAGTACAAGTGTTGGACATGAACTAGGCGGGGATACATCATATTAGACATTGAGTATAGAATTTGACAACATGAAAGAGTTTAAAGATGTCATTATTAATTATTCAATAGAAATAAGGTTTAATGTTAAACGGAAAATTTGAGTCCAATCAGATTAGAGTAAGACTCATTGAAAGATGTAAGTGGGGCTATATGTAACCTATGATAATAAGTACAAATATTTCAAAATTAAGACATATAGGTCTAATAATGCATGTTTCATAATAAACAAGCTTAAGATGATATCAATAATGTTTTTTAGTAGACACCTTAGGGACATAATTATAGAAAAGACTAGCATAACCTCAGCTAAAATGATTGAAGAATGCTAGGAAAGTTGAACATATTTATGAATTCAACTATATACAGGATTGCAGATAAGAAGTTAAGAAAGGAGAAAGTATTAGACTATGCTCATGAACATTCCAAGCTATAAGGATCCAACAGTGGAACTGCAATTGTCAAGGAATCAAGAAACATTAAAGGTTATATGTAATGTACTAATATCTCATGTTAGAGGCTAGGACTCTAGAATTGTGTAAATGAGAGAATACTGAGAAATTAGAAGTGCATTTCATGCATCATATGGCATATTTAAATATGTAAATTGTGTTTATATTCATGAAATAATTGTATATGCATTCATTGACATTTTTCGAGTATGATTGATTTATAAATGTGATTAAAATGTGAATCATGGATTATTTGTGTTGAAAATTTATTTGGTGATAATAATTATTATTTTCAATTTTTTGGTAAATTTTTGAAATTTTTTGAAATTTTGAGATATTTTGGACTAAAAAATTTTTAAAAAATAAGAGACAAATTATAGTGTGACATGTGGCATAATATATATGTAACCAATGTATTACATGCAAGAGGACACGTAGCAAGTGTTTTTGAAAGGAAAAATTTATCAGCCCTTACTAGTTATTTGGTGTAACTCTCTCTCTCTATTTTTCTTCACCAAAAACACTCTTTTCATGTTCATCCACCGAAACATCTTTTCGTGTTATTGGTTCCCTATCATCGTTGGAAATATTGTTGAATCAAGTAAGTGACTTTGATGATGTTTTACTGTTGTAAATGAACACATGCATGAGTGAGTTAAGAAGTGTAGTTTCGGTGATATTAAGTGACGAATGAGTTAGATGAAAATTTGTGAAATAGGAAATGAGCATAAAGTATACCAATAGATTGTGATATTTAGAGTTACATGGAGATTAGTGAAGTAGTTATAAATTGCAGAAAATAATGGTTGAATGTTCAAGGTGTTCATGCTCCGTTCTTCTATTTTTTGTTGTTATACGTGAATGTATTTGGGAGTGTTTAAAAATGATTTCAAATGAGTTTAGAGCTATAACAAAGGGGTATTAAAATGGAAAATGTAAGATGAAATGAAAGTATTGTTGACTTTGAAGTAATAGTAGAAAATGTGAGGTAAAACTATATAAATATACATTCTGCAAGCCTAAAAACAAAATTGCAGTAGAGAGAGAATGCAGAACAAAAATGGTAATGTCTGTATGAATCTTATTTTGATGTTTGAATTTAATCTTACATTTTGAGTTGTTTTAGGGTAAGTTGAATTGAAATGGGAGTTGAAATGAAGAGGTACATATGAGAGTATAAATTAAAGATGATGGGGTAAGTGGAAGAGAGGAAGAAGAAAGAAGAAAATCTGCAATTTTTGGAATTGGAGTGCATGGTCATGAACTATGATTGTATGGCCAACAATGCTTCTCAAACTGAACAGTTTGGATTCATTTGACTATAACTTTGTTTCCTGACCTCCAAATGATTTGAAAATTGAACCAATACATTCCTAAGACATTGGTTCTCCTCTTCATAAAAATTTAGAGCCATCTGAATTGATTTGAAAAATATTGATTGGATGAAATTGAGGAAGTCTGTTAGAATATTATGAACTAGAATATTTTCATTGAACATGCTTTGGTATTTTGATTATATATTGATCTGTAGACTTCCAAATGAGTTGATTCTTGATTCAAATTAAACTAGAGACATATAGATACAACTTTCTTGAAGAATTCGAATTTTTGTCTTTAAGAATTTCAAAATCTGGCTTGAAATTGAGTTTTGGCTTAGGTTATAACACTTCCTATGACAAAAATTATATCCTGTTGTTATCAAATAAACTATATTGATGTAGGCCGAATCAGATAAAATTGTCTTCACAAAAGTTGTAGCTTATTATCTTAGATTTCAATTGGTATAAAGTCTGTAATTTTTATATATTGTAATTAAGAGATATGGGTTGTACAACTTTAAAATCATGCACTGGCCAAAATTTCAAATGTACTCAGTCTATAGTATTTTGAACATAACTCATAGAATAATAAACCAAATTGTATGATCTTGGTGTCATTAGAAACTAAGGCATAGGGAACAATTGTATAGAAGAAATTGTTATAGAAATACACTATTTTCGTTGTCCTATTGATTATGTAAATTAGACCTAAAAATTTGTGTTGATAAGAAAGCTGGAATAGCTAATGAGTGTATGAATTTTGACACATTTGGAGTACAATTGATCTTTGCATCAGTTTATTATAGAAGTATACCTAGGCATATGTCATTGAACATGCATGTTACATGATACATTCATAAAAATGCATATTTAGTTACATGAACAATGTGGTAACATGAAATTGTATTTGATTGCATATAGAAGAGCAAGCAAAGTGACCGCTTCTAGATATTGCTGGAACTTCAAGGCAATAAGCAAAAAGGGAGCAATTATGAGTAACCTAAGATGGTCTCATATTGACTTGTTTTGTTTATTTCTGAATTAAATTTGATATTGATGAATGTGTACTGTATTGTGTACTAAATTCCAGACATGAAATATCTGAGGAGTTTTGATGTATGATTATAACATTGGAAGTGCTACTTGAATATGAATAAGATTAACTACATGGTTCTCAACTTGAATGTTCATGTCGGATCTAGTCTGATGATTATTGTGAACAAGAACATGAATGCAAATGTAATTGATCAAATATGATGACTGAAATTGAGGAATGCATTTCATTCTAATGCATGAAATATAAAGGCAGTTGTGGCTGATGTCACCAGTGAAAAAGAGCTTAAACCTTAGACATTCGTGATTAGAGCCTAAGGCTCAATGTGTACAAGAGCCTTGTACCCCCAATGGATAAGGGACTGTATGAAAGAGCCCAATATCTATAATGAATACAGGATAGTGAAAAAGACACACAGTCATAACAATGAAATAAATGAAATCGAGTCTCATAACATTGCATGCATATGATCCAAATAAATTGAATGATTGCAATGTTTTTAGAACTTTGTGTATGAAATATGTGATAATTTGTCAATGAGTATGTTCTGCAAAATTGTACTGAAATGATGAAATGTTTGAATTTTGTTTTTGAAATATGATAAATGTGATCAGGTGTTATGTGATATTACTTGACAAAAATCAAGTTGATGTTAATTACATGATAACATGATTTGTTGTGTGTTGACAAAAGTGAACCATCAAGGATGGTTATTCTATTGAGTTCGCAAAACTCACCAAAATTGCAATATTGACAATTTCAGGTTCAAGATAGAGCGACAACTTAGCTGCTAAGACTGCATTTTAGTACAAGTTATAGCTCAAAGGTCGGTCAGCTGGGGACTAAAAATTAGTTTTTATTTTTTGGTTTATTTCCTCATTTATGTAGCATAAGTTGTAAACTGAATTGTGAGCTTTGATAGGCTGACAATGTATACATATAAATGATGGATCTAATGCTACATTGTAAATTATGGTTTATGATATGAAATGAGGAAATTTTTGGACTTTAGATAATGTGTTATTTTTTATTTTACTTCTGATGTCATGTAATAAAGTGAAGGTGAGATAGTTAACATGCCATTTCTGTCAAGCATGTGCATGTGTGATCGAGGGGTGCATGTACATGTGTCAGACGGGCGTAGGGTGTTACATTATATATTTGTTTTATACCTATGAAAGAAGGATGGAGGCACTATTAAGTTTGAAATGGGCCTACAGGCCCACACAAAGAGGAAAGTTAGACCATACACAAGCCTAAGAAAGGTTCCATCCTAAAATCAATTGGAAATAGGTATAGTAGCCCACTAGGCCTATATGTTAGTCTTTTTTCCCCTCTTTCTTTGATTGAAGTTGAAAATATTAATTCATAGAGTTAATTTATTAGTTGATTTGGAGTTAGAACATAAGGATGGAGTCACGATAATATCTAACATGCAACAGGCACATAAATGTATCCTTTTGTTTATTTGTTATATGATATGTTATTGCCTACATTATTTGACTTGTGTATCTAAGGATTAATAAAATCTATTGAGACTATATTACCAAATGCACGTCATAGAATGTATGCCAGACATATTTACCATAATTGGCATAGACATTGAAGTGGTAAAACTCAAGGAGGCAATTTTGGGCACATGCATGATCTATATATGCTGAAGACTTCAACAAGCAATTTAAAAAAATTAGACAAAATTAATTCTTAGTGTGCTCTTACATTACTTGAATATCCATAAGAGGCTTGAGCTAGGGATCATATCGATCATTTGAGTCAAAATGTTCAATCGTTGATAATAACATAAGTGAAACTTTTAACAAATGGATCCTACTAATAGGAAACAGACCAATGATTAGTATGCTAAAAATTATAAGGATAATGATTATAAAGAGACATGATAAAAAGAAGGTATATGTATATACTATGGAAATCAGATATTGCACATGTAGTTCTCAAGAAGCTTAAAAATATAAGGAGGTAATAAAATGGAGGATTAGATGAAGTTACAATGTAGCATATAAGGTCAATAAAGAGGACAAACAACATATTTTAAGATTAAAAGGAGACCATTGTTGTAGTTTTAGAGCACGGGACCTATATGGTTACCCGTACAAAAATTTTATTATTTTTATCAATCACTCTAAATAAAAACGAAAGCAATTATCAAGGGTTTCTATAAGAAGAAAATGTTTTTATGTGTATATGATCAAGTTTTGCAGTCTATTAGATTAGTGATTTTTTGGTCATTAAATGATTATGAAAAATACATTCACGAGACAAGAAAGTGATGTCAAGAAGGTCAAAAAAGGAGAGATTAGAATGAATCAACTAAAGTACCGAGTGCAAGCAAGGCGTCACAAAAGGGATAAGTGCATAGAGCAAAAAATGTGGTGTTTTTGAATACAACGATAGAAAATGTAATATAACAAGATCTCATGAATAACTTGTCTGCTGGGCCCCATTTTCGAAGCCCAACGATCGAACCGAAGTCAAAAAACACAAGCGAATTTCCAAGTTCCTTAACGTGGATCCATAAAAGAGAAATTTCTCCTTTTCCTAACATCTCAAGCCACAAAGGCGAGCCCATACAACGAAATCAACAAATTACAAAAATCACAATTGACTTCTTCATCATGGTAGCTCTAAATCTCTAGTTCATTTAGAAACAAGAACCACCACAATCGGAGCCCTACGGCTCAAGATATTCTTAAGAAATCGAAGTGGGTTCATGGCCCAATCATGCTCTCCAAACCTACCCGTCACTTCCTTTCCATCAAACTTTCTGAATTTAAATCCAATGGCTACCAATTTTTATGAAGAGGTAGGAAAACGTGTTAGGAATCTAACGCCTCAAGAATCACCTCAATCGGAGGTCGGACGAAGGAGTTATGGCC
>JAOSBK010000007.1:25256504-25276961 GCA_027568895.1 Erythroxylum shatona
ACTATCAATGATAATGGTAATCATTCCTTCCTCTTAACCAACCATCATAATTATAATGATAATATCCATTCCCATTCCTTACTATATCCATTCCCATTCCTATTACCATTCTCCTGTACGAACCAACCGCACCCTAAGACAATCCTTGGTTAAAGGACATATAGGGAATAGTAGAAACTAAAGAAGATATATAATACTCCCTCCTATTTAAAATAAATGTCATTTTAGAGGGATTTTAATTATTCAAAATAAATGTCATTTACGATTTTTTATGCATATTTATAATTTTATTTCCAAAATTACCCTTTAATTTCTCCTACATCCTAATTATACAGATTACATTTTCAAGGCAATTCAATATGTAATTAATAAGAGTATATCAAATATTTCACTAACTTTCTTAATAAATGTGCATCTCTCTAAAACGACACTTATTTTGAATATGAGAAAGTATTATTTTACCACATTAATTGAGAAATGCTATTCTTATTATGATTCTTAGACTTAGTGATATGTCATAAGAGATTATTTGATTGAGTCAAACTTCAAATTTAGCAGATGATATTTCTATTTTTTAGGGTGAAAAAATATGACAAATTAATATTATAAGACCGATCGATAGGTTGATATAGCCTAAAGCAGATAAGCGTCAAAAATATGAGTTTAAATTTTCTTTTTCGGTTATGATATTTCTATCATATTTTATTAAATCTTATTTACATATTTATATAAATCTCTTATAAATATATAGATGAGATTTAATAGAATAAAGTTACACGTAAGAAAGCCAAAATCGCCGGTTACCTAAGTCGAGACTATATGTGTGGCACTGGCACCTTTAAAGTTAGGACTTTTTTTTAAATAATCATTATTGTTTTAGATATATAATTTCGGAAGTTTAATTGAATTCAAATCATTTTTAATTTTCATAGATAACAAATTAAGAAGATAAACTAAATTAAATTTAAGTTCTAACTTTAAAAAATTAAATTTCAGTTCGAGTTTTAAGATACATTTTTAGGATTTTAAAATAATATATTAATTAATTATTTTACTAATAAATTATTTAATAAATTAATAAAATTCAGTTATCGTTGGTCAATGCAACTAAGATTTTAAGAGAGAATTTTAAAGAAGATAGTCAAAAACCTGGAACTCTCTGTTCAAATCCTTGAAACGGCGCCACCGCCAGTTTAACCAACCCCTAGGATTAGGACCACCAGCTCCTCAGCCTCGTCGTCGTCCATTGGCGTGTAGAAAGGAAAGGTCAGAATTGGTACAGGATTTGCACTTCCACTATCAGAAAACACTCATTTTGCCAGCTAACTGAAGAATATAGTCAAATATACTACGTTGGATTTGTTTCAAAATCTCCCGTGATTGGATTTGCTTTTCTACTCCGGTGCTCATAAAAGATCAGCTGCTGAATTTGGGGAGAGATTTTGACTGCCAGAATAGAATCATGATCCTGAGGTGACAACTCACAACATCATCTTCGAGACACACGGGTGCTCTGCACTGGTTTCTTGGATCGTACATTCATCCGATTACTTTGGACTGGACTTGGTTGATTGTGATGTTAATTTAAATGTCTGCAATTCGAGCTGTCTTTTTTACCCAATCGACTTGAAATAAGATTAGGACACATCAGATCTGTAAATAAGGGACCGGGACTGCATTGGCAAAGTATGTGAATCGAAAATGGAAGGGGGAGCACACACTAAACTGAGTGTTAATCCAACAAGAAATTGGGGGAAAAAAAAACTAAAGTTTCTTGATTTTAGTGAGCAAATAACATCCTCCCACATTGAAGACCATGATACGTAAGCTGGCTGCTGCAGACTATTACAGGAGAATCCTAGGAAGAGGAGCTTCAAGGCAAAATCAGGGAGGAAAGTGCTCAACATCCATACATGGGAAAGTTGATTCACCCATTCTCATTCCTCTAAGCATATTCTTTGCCGTCTCTTTCTCCTGCAACCATGGACAGAGAGGGCAAAAGTATAGTAAGATAATTGGGAAAGATTGCTAATCTCCCTATTGACCCAGTGCAAGTTAGTAGTAATAGATGAGAGAACTCACAGGACCAGTGTAGTCCAGAAGACGAGTACAGTACACCTCTGCTTCTTCATATCTCTTTTGGGCTCTACAATGTTGGGCAAGGAAAAGCAGAGCTTCAACCACATTTGGACCTTCCCTCTCTTCCACTTCCATCTTCTCCAAGTCCTTTTTGTAGTAAAATGCAGCCTCCTCAGATTGCCCCAGTTCACGATGTAACTTGGCTAATTGATGCAATGCTATTGCTTCTCTGTCATTGCAATTTGCAGCTCTTCTATAACACTTAATTGCCTCCTCGAGCATGTGAATTTCATCCGTTTCATAACATTGGGCGATAGCAATCCATAACCTATAATCATTTGGCTGTAGAAATATAGACTTCTTAAAATAATGAAGGGCATAGACCGGCATGCACATCATTTCATAAGCTTGTCCTAGTCCATACCAAGCTCGATAGTCATTAGGATTAATCGCCACAGCCCGTCGGTATGCATCAATAGCAGCTGGAGTGTTCTTCATCTCAACATATTCGTGACCCATTAGCGTCCAAGCAGACAAATAATTCCTGTTCAGCTTTAGTGCCCTCCTGAAGTACACAACTGACTTCTCATGCTGCCCCTTCAAACTGTAATAATTCCCAATAATGCAACAAGATTCAGGTCTGTATTTGTCTGTCATAAAAACCCTGTGGGCAAGAGAACTAAGAGCAGAGAAACACTCCTTTGAATAGAGCACGTTGGAATACATATCCATGTCTTCCACTCGATAGGGGTCATTCCTCAAAAGTTCTTCAAATGTAACTTCAACTTGTTCAAATTCCCTTAGACTGTACTTGGCTTTTGCAATTTGAGCTTGTATATAGTTACTATAAGCGAAAGTTCCAAGTAAGGATTCATATTTTACCAGGGATTCATTGTGCATCCGGAGCTCTAGATAAGCACTGGCAATAAAGAAGTCTTTCATCCAATGATTACTGAGACTAAGACTATTCAAGGTCTCAATTGTTGTGCATATTGACAACAACTCTGCCCAAGCATTCCAATTCCAGGGATAGCTATTCACAGATTCCACAAGAACTGTACGAGCAAGGGTTTGATTGCCTTTCTCTTTAAGCACAATACCAAACAAGTATAGTCCGAAAGGGTCAATGGTACCATTTTTGCGGAGAATTGACAACTCTCTTTCCAGAGAATCCAGTTCACGATTCACTGCATCACTCTTACCTAAGGGCCCCTCAAGTTCGATCATCTCTTCTTCTTTCCGCTTTTCTCCTGCCTTCTCTCCAACCAAAGGTAAGATAAGAAAACAGACTGATTTTCGCATTATCAGCTAAACTTCATAACACATATGAATTATTCTGGACGCAGAACTACACAATGACAATCAATCTAGAAGTTAACACACTGAGACTTTAAGAACAACTGAAGTTAGACATCTGTTCATGCAAGAAACTTGGTATTCCTTTAGTCCTTTTGTCACGTTTCCTTCCTTTGGGGGTGATTTGGATGTGACATTCAGAAATACAGAAGATTGTCAGGTTCTTAATAATTGCTAGCCTTTTTTTCTAAACTGTACATTTGAAAGTATAGCAAAAGGTGAAACAGTGAACAGACAGGATCTGTGATGATGCAAAGTTAAAGCAGGGCACTTTCTCAACCGTACAACTTTTAAGGGTAGAACCAGATATTTTCTCAATGAAAACATGTGTCCGAGAAGAGCATGTCATCAACATCATCTTACTTAATTGATCTCGGTTTCTCTCCTTCCTTGGTAAAGAAATAGGGATATTTTGAGAATCAAAGTAAAGATACAACTAGGGGTCCACGACTAAATTAACAAACAGCAAAATGTGAGAAAAGTATATTCAAGGAAAAGATACTAAGTTTCAGCACCTACTTCACAAATATCCAGACATAGGATGATCAATCAATCAAGAATATGCAATGAAAAACATTAATTAACTTTTGCAATCAAAGGAATTGTTCAGTAGCAACCATAAACATAGGGATGAAATTATTCAATAAGCTTGTAGATCATATTTGCTTAATTTACTGAAGGAACCAGTTGACTCTAATTTGGATTACCAACCATCATTAGATGTTTACTCACAGTATGCAATTTGCAGGCAGATAACAACTCTGCCATCTGGACAATAAACCCACTTAGACCATAGAAAACATTTCACGCAACAACCGGCCTTAAACATTGATCTCAACACATCAAGGCTCTACAACCACAGCAACAAAAGCAATGCAAGAGAAACCAGGGTGCAAGACATACGCACCAGATAAAGAGCATAACAGCGCAAGAAGACTGATTTCTTCCCCGTTTGATCCCGAAGCACATGAGCAGCCCTTCTATATTCTCGGCAATCAAAGTAAGATTTAGCCAGAAGGTAAAAGTCACTGTCCACTGCCTCATCTTCCTCCATCAATGGAGTGGAAACATAGGACACCCCGCTAGTAGGTGTGGAAGTGATCTCATTTGTGCGAAACCTCCGGCGAATACTTGAGCTTCCACGTTGGAACCTAGTATTTGAAGGAGTATACTTTGCAGGGTCCTGCTCAATTCCTACCAGTTGCTCTGCCGCCCTGCAAGTATACATGGAGACAGTGAAACTCCTAGTTACTGATCTATAAATTCCATCTAAAAATGACGTTAAAAAATCAGAAACGATTATAAAAGGAATCCACTACTCGTTGTGCTATTAAAAGCTGAAATTCAGTGTCTAAATGCATATCAAACACGATGGATAACGAGAAATACAGTTTAGGAGAATCCGTGAGATCGAAGCTGACAAAAATCAACAATCTAGTTCAGATATCGTCAACGGTGCAACCTCTGAATTCATGTACTTAAAACTAAGCACAAATTTTGGATGCTCAAATCAAGAAGATAGATTTCAAAATCAAACAAATCAAAGAAAGAAAATTGTCAAGAGAGATGGGTAATGGGCAGATACGCAAGTGGGTTTAGGGTTTTAGAGTGGAAACTCTTACCATTTGGCAGCAGAGTAAAGACAACGATCGCTCAGTTGGCGAATCGCAGTTCTAATCTCACTTCTGCAACTGTCTTTCGTACTCATTCCCAACTCTACCGCGGCTTACACTCTCCTCTGAACATGAACAACTCTGCGTTTTGTACAGAAAATATACTTTCCGACTCCAAAATCAAAATTTGAAACTTTTCAGGAGCTACTCGCTGAGCGCCGAGGCTTTCGAAGAAGACGAGACCTCTTGAGATGGATTTCTTTTAACAAGACAGCCCATATTGTACCTAAGCCCAAAGACAGACAAGCTTAATTATTTGAAAGTTGCAGCATCAAAAAACAAAACCACTTGTGTGTTGCATTTCTTAGCGGCAAATGAAACATTATCTTCGTCAACTCCTAACATATATCATATGAATTCCACTGATTAAAATCGTTTGAGATACGCATGGTTCAATTGCGGCGGAGCAGCCGCTCTCATCTCCGTCGTCTTCTATTACTTAAAGGCCGCAACTTTACCGCCCTTCCTTCTCCGGAAGCGTCACAAACCGCCAGTCTATATAAACTCATCCTTAACTCGTCCGACCCACGAGCTTTATCCCAAACTCTTCACTCCACCGCCATCGAATGGACACCGGACCTCGTTAACACAATTCTCAAACGCCTGTGGAACCACGGCCCAAAAGCTCTCCAATTCTTCCGCATACTTTCTCACCATCCTCTATATGCCCACCACGCCTCTTCCTTTGACCTCGCCATCGACATATCGGCGCGTCTCCGAGATTATCGTACGCTCTGGGCACTCGTTTCTCGCATGCGCTCAAGACGCATTGGGCCATCCCCCAAAACGTTTGCAATCATCGCTGAGAGGTACGCTGCCGCGGGAAAACCCCATAGAGCTTTTAAGGTATTCTTACATATGCGTGAATATGGGTGTTTTCAAGATCTTCATTCATTTAATACAATTCTTGATGTGTTGTGCAAATCGGGCCGGGTAGAGATGGCTTATAACTTGTTTAAGACTCTTAGGGGTAGGTTTAAAGTTGATTGCGTTAGTTATAATATAATTGCTAATGGTTGGTGTTTGATCAAGAGGACACCTAAAGCATTAGAGGTGTTGAAAGAGATGGTAGAAAGAGGATTGAGTCCCAATATAACAACTTACAATACAATGCTTAAAGGATACATTAGAGCTGGTCAGATTAATGAAGCTTGGGATTTCTTTTTGGAAATGAAAAAGAGGAAGTGTGAGATTGATGTTGTTACTTATACTACGGTGATACATGGATTTGGAGTTGTTGGTGAGATCAAAAGGGCTCAAAAGGTTTTCTATCGAATGGTGGAGGATGGTGTGCTTCCTTCGGTGGCTACTTATAATGCTTTCATCCAGGTTTTGTGCAAGAAAGATAATGTGGAGAATGCAATGTCGGTTTTTGAGGAGATGGTGCAAAAGGGTTATGTGCCAAATTCAGTAACTTATAATCTGTTGATTAGAGGATTGCTTCATGCAGGTCAAATGGAAAGGGCAATGGAATTAATGGAAAGAATGAAGGATGATGAGTGTGATCCGAATGTACAAACATATAATATTGCGATTCGGTACTTTTGTGAGGCTGGAGAAATAGAAAGGGGACTTGATCTGTTTCAGAAGATGGGCAGTGGGGATTGTTTGCCTAATTTAGATACTTACAATATTCTGATAAGTGGAATGTTTGTGAGGAAAAAGTCAGATGATATGGTGGTGGCTGGGGAATTGCTACTAGAGATGGTTGATAGAGGATTTATGCCTCGAAGGTTGACTTTCAATCGGATTCTAGACGGGCTTCTTTTGACTGGTAATCAAGGTTTTGCAAAGGAAATTCTGAGCTTACAGAGTAGATGTGGCCGTCTTCCAAGACGTCTTAAATTATGAAGCACATATAAATTGAAGTTGTCATGGATATCCGAATTGTGTTGGATTCTTCTTTATTCAAATGGCAATGCAACTTTAGTGATCAGTTTGCTCCCATGAGTGATCATGGGAGCTTGTGCAGAACTTGATGAAATTTGTGGTCTTAGCAAGTTCTTCATTTTGCAGCTTCATCTTCAATATTGATTTTCTGCCGAAGGACAGCAGAGAGATGAGTCTGATAAAAAAAGGGTCATGTGCCAACTTTGATTTTTTTGTATGCATTATTGAGAGGATGATGAGATTACAAGGGCAGTTCCATCAATTGGTCTTGCTAACAAGTTCCGTTTTGTGAATGTTAAGAAAGTCTTCTCGACTTCTGGTTTTATTCTGAATCACCGACTTGGATGGGGCAGTAATTTTTTTGGCGGTGTGTGGGTTAACTGGTCTCGCTTACAAGATTTCATTCCTGGAGAGCTCAGAAAATCTTATTACCTTCTAGTTCTATTCTTTTTTGCCAACTTGAATGTGGGATGAATTACACGCTTACGGGAAGCTGTGGCAAGCATGGGCCGTAGATGGTACTAATTAGGGGAATGGAAGCTCCATGTGCCGTGAGTGCCTGATTAGTCCCAGTTATTCATGAGAAAGAAATCATGTTCTTATCCCAGCTGAAGTAAAGTGTACAAAAGACTCTGTGAAGAATAAGAATGCTAGTCCTTCAATTGATTCACAGAACCTTTGGGAATATACACTTGTAAATAGAATCCTGGATTCTCCAGGTAGATATGATGGACAACAGGAACCTTTCCCATGGCTAATTAGATTCATTATTTGAAGAACCATTGAGATTACATGCCATTGGTTGTAAATTGTTGAACATGAAGAAGAACAGAATCGGACATAAGAGTTGTTTATTACTTGGAAACACAGACAATGTCCAGATGAGACTTCACAATGTTCGGAACTGTCCGATTTGGCGTCGGATACTTGAATTTCAGCAGAGCTTGGGGGTTGGTTCATTTGGTCTGGTCACAAGAATGATTAACAAACCAAAAGTTGTTCGTATTGTGGAGCGCGCGTAGTTCGCTCTTCTTAGTCTTCGCCCTGTTATTGCGCGTGCGCTTCATCAGTTAGACACTAACGTTTTATGAAGAGCGATCAATTTTGTACGAGGATGTCTGTATTTTACCAACGATTGACAAAATAATTTTTCTTGATATTGAAAATGTATAATTGTATACTTGTACATCAGAAGTGACGTATTAAATTTTAGGGTAAATTGTAATTTAAATTCATAATTTTATGATAATACTAAATATATAATTTAATTTATTATAAATGTAACTTAGAAATTAATTTAATCCTAACATATGACATCAAGTAGGTTAGGTGTAAAACAAAAAAAGAGTTGCTTAGTATATTATGGATTGAATGGTCAACATCAAATGCAACTCTAAACTCTTCAGACTTAGGCTCTTCTAATGTCTTAGGGAATATGTTTATTTGTAGAAATTCCTTTAAGCTCAATTTCTTGCTAATACCTTCTCTCCTTTATACTTGTGATGAACCTCCATATGCTTTTTCGATCATAAAAAAATTGGATTATAAGCAAATATGATGACCCTTTCATTATCACGTTTGATATGTACGACATATTCAAATTTGAAGAGCATGTCTTTCATCAAATTCTTCAACCACATGCATTCTTGTGCAACTATGATAGTTGCTATGTATTCAACTTCAGTTAAATAAAGTAACCAGACTATGTTTCTTGCCACGCTAAGATATCATTGTTGAACTAGTACTAAACAATAATTTAAAGTTGAATTTCTATCATTAGCATCTCTTGCCAATCTGCGTCGGTAAATCCACTTGACACAAACCTTTCGCATCTTTTGTTCATAAGATTACAATCAAGAGAGAGCCTTTTTGCATAACATGGATTCACTTTATGGCTATGTTTGATTAGGAATTTATTAATGGAAAGGGATGGAAGAGGAGGATTTTATATACATCTCATTTCATCATAAATAGTAAAAATGAGAAATATCTGATTTAGGAGGTTTATGATAAAATGTAAAATGATAAGCAACTTTTCACTGTATTACATTGCAAACTCTTCTTTTAAACAATATTTTCCTATATTATATTATAAGCCCTTCCATCCTTCATAAACAACAATTGTCTAATATTACATTCATTTACGTTCCATTCTATTATAAATCATTCTATTCCATTTCATATTAAAAACCTTACCTCTAATCAAACATAGCCTAAGTAAGAACTCCTTGGACATTGTATGAATTGTGAGACTAACAAATAGAATAAGCAATTTAAGGTATTATGACATTTAAATAAATTAAATTACCAACAAGTTGTTTGAAACCTTCTAGAATAACTTCCCTTATATTTCATCAGCTTGAGATGTGGCTATCAATACAATTAATTAGCTATTCTCTAGTCTTTCATAAAAGTCTTATTCTTCCTTTTCTTATGAATTTTCAACCATAATACGAACTTAGACCAAAAATTACCTATTGTTTTGACTCCCCCATGCTAAAATACTTATTTACATAACCTTGTTAAGAGACAAAATATCCCTCATTTGGTTTTTCAACTTCCAGATCAAGAAAACAACCAGCTTCTCCCAAACTTGTCATCTCAAATCAAATAGATAAGAATATTTCAACTTAGAAAATTCAACTTCATTATCTTCATTACTTAATCATGTTATCAACATACAACAAGACCAGCAAGTGCATATTTGATTCGAGTTTAATGAATAAAATCGAATTTACATTTGAAACGTTAATCCTATAAAAGATAAAGTATTAAGGAACTTTACCATATCAAGCACATGGTGCTTATTTAACGTCATACAATGTATTTCTTAAGTTTGTAAACATGGTGAGGATGTTCCTTAGAAACATAGCCTTTAGGTTGCTCCATCAATATTTCATGACCTAGTTATCCGTAAAGAAATACATTATTTACACCAAGTTATCATAATTTCCAATTTTTAAAAGTTGCAAGAGAAAATATTGTTCTTAATGTTACCATTTTTGCAATTAGACTAAACGTTTCCTCATAATCTAACCCATAACTTTGAGAAAATCCATGTGCAACAAGCCAAGCTTTGCATTTATCTACAACCCCATTTGATTTTCTTTTTAAATGGTAAACCTGTTTGCAAGAAATAGGCTCACAATTCTTTGGTTCTGACAATAACTCCCATGTCTAATTTTTGTTTAAGGCTTTAATTTCTTTTTGCATAGCAAATTCCCCATTCTAGTCAATCTTTAGCTTCTTTGTAAATTGTTGATTCTTTTTCATCTATTTATCCCATAAAGAAACATGATGCAATAGAGCAATGATTTATTTGTACCTCATAATTGTTTAGGTGGTATGGCTATTTTTTTTTTTTCTCCCTTATAGACCTCCTTTGAACTTATTTTCCCCACCTTGTAAAATTAAGGTGTTTGATGCTACAAATTCGTCAGTGTTTGAAGCTTTCATATTTTCATGTCACAATTGAAAATTCCCTTGATCACTATCATGAACAATTTCTTGATGATAAGATGACACCTCATCAAACACGCCTCTTGGAATGACAAACCTCTTTGTTTCTGGATCTATACAGCGCCACTTATTCCTATAAGGATCACAACCAATAAAAGCATACTTCTTTGCCTTTGGATCAAGTTTTGTCCTATTTTAGAATATGAACCTAACAAAGTAAACCAAAAACTTGAAAGTAGTCTACATTTGACTTGACATTATATAATATTTTGAAATGGGACTGGTCTGTACTTAGCCATGGAGGTAAATGATTTATGAAATGACAGGCACAGTAAAACACTTCTACCCAAATCTCTCGAGGAAGGCTTTTATCATTCATCCATTAAAGACTTGTTAAAGTAAGAAGTGTCTACTTTTATTCTACAATCCCATTTTGAATGTCACTTTTGTCACAATATTGAAAGAATTCAACTGACATGAATTCACCACCATTGTCACTTCTTAAGCATTTTACTTTCAGCTAAAAGTCCTTACTAAAATTGTTGAATTCAATGAACTTAAAAAGTTTTTCATTTTTCTCCTTTAAAAAATACACCCAAGTGTATCTTGAATAGTCATCCACCAATATCATAGAATATTGGCACCCACTATAACTTGTTGTTTATGATGATCCCATCAATATGTTTTAACTAATTCCAAAGGAGTTGCTTTGTAGTTGGATGAGATTTTGAAGGGATGAAAATCTAATTTGTCAAATTGGCAGCCTTGACAAATTGCACTTTCATATACACTCTTTAGTGTTAGTAAGTAATCTAACAACTCTTTTAGAAAAAATTTGTTAGAACATTTGATAACTTAAATGTCCCAGTCGAGCGTGCCAAATTTCTACACTATCAATCTAGCTTATTTTCTTCATGTACACCTTTGCTACTAACATTACAAATAGAGAGCCATTTTTCTAATTAGAAAGAACAATATTAGCTATAACATTCCTCAAATTATCAAGAACTTGCACATAATTTGGACCAAACAAAGCATATTGTCTAAAATTGGTAAATTGAGAAATTGAAACCAAATTCCTTTCCAAACCTGGATCATGATAAGCATAATTTAGTTTCACATTTATATTATCAACATCAATTTTCACATAATCTTCGTACATTACAGGATAAGTTAATTTGTCAGTTATAATGATGACTCGATTTCTATCAATTATCACATCTCTAAAAATAATGAATCATTGCCACTTATATGATATAAGCAACTATAATCAATGATCCATTCCTCTTTGTAATCATTATAGTTGGCATGAGCTTGATTTGATGTCAATTTAAAAGCTATTTTATTTCTTATAATAACTTTTATAGTGAAGCACTACTCCCATTTTTGCTAATTTTTATCTTATTTTTCATTTGCCACTTTTGCTTTAGAAAGTTTCACTTTACAATTTTTACTTGATATGCCCTATTTTACCACATTTGTTGCACTTAATGCAATTGTTGTTTTATAAGTTGCCATAATGATTCTTTCTAACATTTGACCCCTTTATCATTATGCTTATTCCCTGCTGATGTGTTTTTCTTATTATGTTTCCTCTTTGACAAAAGAATAGAAATTGCACCAAAATTATTTTCTATTTACTTTGTTGAGGCTTCTTAATTTGAAAGCAAAGTTTATGATTCTCCAATTGAATGTTGATTTTCCCATCCTTAAATAGATGTGATAAATGGAATGTACTCCTTTCTTAATCCTCGAATAAGAAATTGGATCAATCTTACGTCATTAATATTCTCATTCCTATATAATTATAAAATTTTTCACAAATACTTTTAACGCATAAGAAATATTCAAATATAGACATACTTTCCTGTGTGAGCATTGAGACAATTCATTTTCCTACAATTATGACCTTTTTGTATTCTTTTTTAAAAGGAGTCTCTCAAGTCACTCCCATACTTCTTTTATGAACTAACATCATGAACATGGTCAATAAACTCCTTGCCAATTGAAATCTTAAAGTAAAGAGAGATTTATTGCACTTGATCTTTTGCTTCCTCCGTAATTCAACTTTTTCTTGAGTGTCCACAGGAATATCTGCATCAACACCAGCAACTAGTTCCCTTAGGTCTTGAACTGAAGATAAGCCTTCATAAACATTGTCCATTATTTGTAGTTTGTTCTTATATTACTTATGATACTTTTAACTCATGAAATATATCATAAACAAAGCATACTTATAAGCATAATTCTATTAATTAACACTTCCTAGAAATCTACTGCCACTTAAAACAATTTTAACCTGATTTCACTACTAATCTTTTTAAACTTGACTAAGTCTACCACAAATAAGAAACTAGGCAGCAGAGCTCTGGGCTGTTTACACCGGCCTCACCTTGGCTTGGCGACTGGGCTTTCGTCGTATTGAGCTGGAAGTGGACTCGATAGGGGTGCATCAGCTCCTTTCTTCGGCGCCGTCCCGCCCTCAGTAAGACAACCCTCTCCTCATGGGTATCCTCGAGCTTCTCTCCAGAAACTGGACTGTTGTTCATCGGCATATGTACCGAGAGAGCAACAGATGCGCAGATTAGCTTGCCACCCAGGCCTGTCCTGGTGACATAGGGATCACTTATTTTGATGTTCCACCTTTAGGGTGCCAGAATCTTCTTTTAGAGGATCAGTCGGGGTGCAGTTTCTCCCGACTAATTAATATTTGATGTATTTTCCCTTTTCATTAAAAAAAATATTTTATTTAATTAAAAAATAGAACAAACTCTTCAAGTAAGATGTGTTAATTTTTAACGTATAGGTTAGGTTTATTTACTTTTTTTTGTTGTTGTCCACGAGGTATTTTAGGCGAGTCCCAACTATAGAAAGACACCTTTAAGCCATCCACACTCAGACTAATCCCGGCTCGAGCCGGGTGGGTCTCTTGCGAGAGGCAAAGCTCTGGTCCCAAGTTTTAAACAGCTGCATACATGAAGGAAGTTCGAACTCGCGACCTCACTTAAGTCAGGAGAGCCTCTTACCAACTCACTTGCGCTCTGAGATTTTTATTTACTTTTAATGCACATATGAAATTTTTAATAAATAAATTATTATATTTAATTGAAATATGAATAAAATAATTAATTAACATCTTATTTATTGATATTAAGAACAATATTTCATGAATTTGATTTATATATAAATCTATTTCAGTAAAGTTAACAATATCAAGCAACTGTGAAATATGTTTGTAATAAATTAAAACTAATTTGTTTAATGCTTTAAGTTCAGACAACAGTTTAATCAACGGGAAAATGAAAGGGCAACACCGTAAATAAATACTCAAGTAAGGCGCGAGGTTACTAATTCAAAAATGAGAGGGAGCAACTCAAAATTGCGTCAACACACTCACTATACTACCTTTTTAACGGTCATCTCTTCCCCTCTCTCTATATGCATCACAATTGACTTCAAGCAAATCCTACGCTCTTTAATTTGTCAACGTTTGTTTGTTCTCGATCGCTCTCTATCTGATCACGAGCTCTGGTATATCTTTCGATTCCAGAAAAAGGACAAGATAAAGATGCTGCTTTCTGGCGGCACTCAAGCTCCTGAACCTTCTAGTAGCCACCAAGCTTACTGCAGGAAGGAGAAGTCTCTTTGTCTCTTGTGCACCAAGTAGCTAACTTTCTTGGTTTTTCCATCTTCTAATTGTTGTGTTTTATTTTTTTTAAAATGTGGGGTTTGGTTGATTTTCCAGTTTCTTGAACTTATACAATCGAGACGGGACAGAAGTGATCGGAATTGACGAGGCTTCTGCAAAATTAGGTCATTATCTTCGAATCTTCCAATTCTATATTAGATGTGTTTTGTTGTTTTATTTGGAGTTGAGTGTAATGTGTTCTGGTGGGAATGTCAGGTGTTGCGAGGAGGCGGATTTATGATATTGTGAATGTTCTTGAAATTGTTGGAGTGAGATCCTTGATCCATTTGTATTGACTTAGAGGGTACGTGGTACTTTCTTACGAGGTTTGCTTATGTTGGGTATTTGTTATTCCTTAGGTTCTTGCTAGAAAGGCTAAGAATCAGTACACATGGAAAGGGTATGGAGGCATACCTAAGGCACTAAAAGAATTAAAGGTAAGAGAAATATGAGGTTTATGAATCATGTGATTCTTGTTATTGATGAAGTAGGCTTTTCCTCAGAATTCTGAGTTGTTAATGATCTCGCAGGAAGAAAGCCAGAGAAAAAAATTAAGCGACTTCAAGAAGCACGATAAAATTTCTGCAAAAGTAAGCAAAACAAGTCCACAATTTTTATTTTTTTAAAATTGCATCGTTTTTCACCATGAACTCAATTCATAATATTGTTTTCTTTTCCACATTTTAGGTTTCTGATGACAAAAAGGAAGATAACGACGATGAAGGTGATAGTGATTCTAATCCAAACAGCGGAAGCCAGAACAAGAGTTCAATTCCTAATGGCAATGGTAAATTAACAGCAACATCAAGATTTGGTCGTTTTTATACATTTGCTTCTTGATTTATGAAACTATTGTAATAGATGACCAAACAAGTCAGTAACTCAGTAACTACTAGAGTTTGTAATCTTTCGTCTCAAAAAGTTTGAACTATTTTCATTTATTAAGTCCTAAATCTTGGATAAAATGCCCGCTTTAAAGAAATGGGGCTTTCATTGTCAGTAGAACTGGTTCCTTTTCTTTTCTCAAGTTTCCTGACCAAATTTGTTTTTCCTCTGCAGATGGCAGAAAAGAAAAATCTTTGGGACATCTAACTCAGAATTTTGTCAAGCTCTTTCTCTGTTATGATGTAAGTATTATTGAAGGGTATCAGTTCTTTCAGAAAATGTCCAAGCCACGATTCACCTAAATACGAGTAAATTTCGTTTTAGGTGGATTTGGTATCCTTGCAAGATGCTGCAAAAGTATTGCTTGGTGATGCTCAGACTTCTTCAACAATGAGAAGTAATTGCCCTATCTTGCTCTTGCTGTTTTGCAAACCATTTATGCGGCATTCTGGACTAACGTGTGATTTTGCAGGAAAAGCAAGACGGGTATATGACATTGCAAACGTGTTATCTTCAGTGAAACTCATCGAAAAGGTAATGCATCATAGCACATGCCAGAAAAGTAACACTAACCCACCAACTTTAAGCTTTTATCTCTTAAGCACTCTGTAGTATCAAGTTCAAGTTCTGAGAGAGTTAATTTGTGTTGTGCAGACCTATACTTCAGATACTAGGAAACCTGCAGTCAGGTGGTTAGGGCTGAGAGGGAAATCAGAGAACGAATCAAGGAGGGTCTTACCAATTAATAATTTACGGAAGAGGACTTTTGGAACTGATGTCGCAAATATTTGTGTCAAAAGAAACAAAGTTGAAACTTCAACTGAAGTGTATAAGAAACTGAATCGAAAGACGCGGAGCCAAATAAAAGCAATGGACATAAGTACTTCAGGCAATTACCAGTATGGCCCATTTGCTCCTATTACTGTGCTTAAGGTTGATGACTCTGGAAATAAAGTGAACCGGGTTAGTACTGGGGAGAGGCCTGTATATCTCAACCAAGGTATATCAAAACCTTTTAGCATCCAATTAAATGTGCTACTTTTATAACATACAAAATTTCCAATCCCTTAAAACTATGGTATATTCAGGAACTAGGTTCTCTTTGGCTGTTTCAAATCAGAGGTTGGGCTTGTTTCTTAGACAAGGTTCTGTGGTCTGATTTCATGCATGAATGTACAAGGAATGATGCTATTATATATTGTCATGTTCATCTACTGTTTCCAGTCGGGTTCACATTCATGTTTTGATTACCCTTGTATTCCAAGAACTCTTTCACCGTAGGGTTTAGCTTGGCAGCTAATCTTTTGTACGTTAAGTTCTGAGCCCAATCTCATATGCTGCTTGGTTGTTAGGCAATGTCAATAAAAGTGATGCATCTTACCATAGTATTGTTTGAAGATATTGATGTTATAATAATTGCAGGCTTGAGAGATCTTTTCGTCCATTACATGGAAGCATGGAAGTCGTGGTGCACAGCAGTTGCGGAGAGGAAACCAATCCATATCTCCTGATGTAGTATAGCAATTGTGATGGCCAATTGATTTAAAGACGTTTAAAGCTCTGCACATTTTCTCTGTGTGCAACGCAGCTAACCGTGGGGCGCCTATCAAAGACTTGGCAAAGAACAAGTTTTCTTGTATAGATTTTAGAATTGGACGGGAACTTGTGTTGTTTGCTGAGAGATCTAGTTCTGCAGGCGAGTTATCTGCTAGATTCGTATGTACTGATTAGCTTGTATCTGACCAAATCTCCGTCGTCTGTAATTTAATCTCGTGTATCTGGGCAACTCAGTAATTTAATCTTGTGTATCTAGGCAACTCAGTACTCCTACAGGCTCACCACTCAATTCCTAAGCCACATAAAGAATGGCTATGAAACCTTCTTCAGTATCATGTAGGGATGGCAAACATGCATGTACCTAATTTGTTTTCCAGCGCATTACACAAAATTAAATGAAACAAAAAATGTAGTTAAAACAATTTATGAACCTTTCAAGGATTTCAAGCATCAAAAAGCCAAAATTTCTTACCACGTGTGGTACGTCAATGCACACGTTAGTGATGCACTGTTTGTTTTAGCTATTCATTTTCCTGATCTAAACTAATGAACAGCATAATAGTTACAGGGGACATCGTACTTATTATAAGATTATTTCCTCCTGAACACTAACATTCAGTGTCTTGTTTGGGAGGACAATGCTGTTCACTACCACTACCTCATCTTCAACAGCCACAGCTTCACCTACATTAAATAGAAGAACAGTGATGCATTGCAGTGATGGGATTGTCACCAGAAAAAAGGAGAACATAGAAGCCAAAGGAAGGAAAGCCAGAGACAGAGACAAGTACCCAGAATAGTAATCCCAAGTTTGGCATTGTAATCTCCTCCAGCCTGTCACCAGTTTATTTGAGTCAATAAAGTGTGCATTGGAAGGGAAAGCAACAGATATGAAACAAATGCTGAAGGTAATAATTGAAGTGTTGAAAAAGAAAAATATCAGATAGCAGTCTATCAGGCAACTTTGGAGAAGAACAAACTCTAAAGGAGCACAAAAAGCCCATAAGAAGGACAAAGTCATGTCATTTTCAGCCAAAATATCATCAGTCAACCATAGACATTAATGAACACCACATGAATATTGAAAAGCAATCTCCCTTGGTGAAAAATTTCAAAACAGAAGTCTTTTGCATAGTGTAACAGCACCAATGCACCGTCAAACCAATTATGTCTGGAAGCATATGTACATAGCAAAATAAAAGGTTCTGAAAAACAGTTATCTTGCCTGGACTCGAGACCATCTCCCAATTGAAGACTTCCACCCAACTATTGCATGAATAACAACTGCATTTTCCTGACAAATTACCAAGTATTAATCAACAATACTAGAAATCCAGCATTCCACTTGAATCATTAGTTCAATATTGTACCATGACTTCAACATCATCTAGGATGATACAACTTATGAGCCTTGCACCTGGTCCGATACGAGCATTAGCAGATATGGAGACATTGGGACCAATCTGTTCCACAACATACAGGAAAACCACTATTATTGCTCTTTAGGTGAGAAATGAAGGAAATGGACAAGTAGAAAACACGAAAGCAGTCCCAAAATTTTCCACACCATGCTTTATATTTTTGGCATGCAAAGCAGCAAAAGAACAAATAAATACAAGTATTATTCCAACATTTGCAAGGTGATGCAAAGACATGCATTCACACTTCATTCTCATGTCCTAAAACTGGGGAAAAAAAAAAACTTAAACCTCCCTAGTGATGATAAGCAAATGTCGAGGAATTATAGAAGTAGACTCCAATAACCAATCATACAATTACCTTAGCAGTTGGATGTACTTTGGCCGATGGATGAATATAGACATCACCAACAATGGTGGCACTCTTTAACCCATCACCACTAGCCAAGAGATCAGGGGATGTGAACCGAAATTGAGAAAGATACAGACCAGAACATTTCAGGGACATTCTGCAGGTATTTATAAAGGTAATGTTACATGATGTATACACTTGAGAGTGTATAACAGACAAGAGGGTTTGGTTTATCAAGGAATTTTAATTTGTTCCCAGAAGTCCATGGTTTGATATGTATACAGCTGCTAAAAAGCTTGTATCATGACAGTAGCTGACACCGAGATTTGTAACCATCCAAAATTACTGATAAAATGTCTCATACATTCTTTTGGTCAAAGGAGCATAGGCTTCAGCTTTGATCAATTCTCCAGAATAACAAAATTTTATTTCTCAAGTTGGTCCTTAGAAAAGTAGGACATAATTGTTAGTGGATACTATCCCATTTTTCCATGTGGGTTAGATAAGGAAAAGAAGTGAATGACCTTTGATTTTATAGGCTTACACTTCTTTCCTGTCAATCGCGAATTTGCAAAATGTATTAAATAAATTCTTGATATTGATATAATTTTCAAAATTATCAAAGATCAAATAAAGTAAAAACAATATGTTCAAATAAAATTAGTCCACAACTCTATTCAGACGGGAAGATTCAAGGTTCAAACCTCTCATGCCCAAACTATGGTCAGGATAAACAGATGCTACAGTTCATTGATTTCAAGAAAAGCAACAAGCTAAAATCATACTAGTCAGCTTAAAGGCTGTCCCAAGTTTAGGACAGAAAATGTTGGAGAAACTTAAAACTACAAGAATGGGCATACCTTGCAGCTGATTGGAGGGCTTTAAAGCTAGAAACATGTTTCAAATTAGCTGCAAAAAGCATTGAGAGGATGGATGTAATTGATAATTAAAATATAAGATGTCAAATATGCACTGGCAAAACATAATTTCAAGTTGGAAAATCAAAAACTAAAATTTCATTAAAAGAGGCTAAATTTGTTTATATCTAGGTCGTTGTTCAACATAAAAGAAAATCATGTGTCTCAAACGTCTAAGTTTTGTCAAGGCTCTGCATCCTAATATAAAGCTTTGTAGTTTATGTCACTTACCTCTGTCTTTCCTTTGAGAAAAAACACATTGTATAGATGCAAATTTCTGTGGTGTGAACACGTATACATCACAATTTATAAGGTCACCGCCCTGCATTGCAATGACTTGAGACTCATTAAAGAAGTAAGAAACTAGATCAAGCCAGGATAGTAGATACTGTCAATAAAGTAAACTCATTTTGCTTCCTCAATGTACAAAAAAGAAAGTAAATTTCACTAAGATACAACTGCCAATTATCGAAAAGAAGATGTCATCTTTTTACACCGCAGAAAAACCAGCGACTACGTGACTATCTATGCATATAGATCTATATATACTTACATATGACTGTAAATACATGCATATACTTATATTACTTATATATGCGTGCTCTGTGTAGACTTCCATATTTTTATATACAGAATCAACCAACCTTGATTACCAGGATAGTTCCCATTCCACGATATCTTCTAGGGGCCTCAGTGGATAATATAGAAAAAAAACAAGACAACTAAGGCTTTTACTCGGAAAAAAGTAAAGCTGAAAATTTTCCTAACATAAAACTCATCTATTCCACTGAGCCATGGACTCTATATGGCAGTAACTGGGATGGTTTATACATAGATCATAGTAAACATTTGACATTCGAAGGGAATGGAAAGATAGAGGCCAAAAAATTGGAGAGAATTAAATTTGAAAAAAAGAAAATTATTACCAGGCATTAGATTTCAGGCCTGCTTTGAAATCTCTTTCACGACCAGTCTCTTTCAAAATTTTCCAGACTTTAAATCTGAACAAGATTACATCTATGAATATCCATCCAAACTAGATTCTCAACCTACAACACCCCTCTACAAGCACCTTATTTTTTAGTGTTTAAATAAATCCACACAGATCAGCATATGAAAAGATAAAGGATATGATGCAAATCAGAAGGATCGATTGAAACTATGAAGGGCATTAGTATTACCA
>JAOSBK010000007.1:25281326-25303636 GCA_027568895.1 Erythroxylum shatona
TTTTAAATTTAATCATACCCTTATTTTTTAAATCATGTCCTTATATGTCATTTTACACATAAACAGCTAATACTAAATAGCTAATTTTATCAAACATCAAATAACAAACAGCTAATGTAACCAGCTAGTCAAATCAGCTGATATAATCAGCTATCAACTACCAGCAGATAAAATCAGCTAACAGCTAATGTAATAAGCTGATTGTCAAACAGAGCCTTCGTGACATTCTTTGTAGACAGAGAGAGATGTTAGGGTGATTCTCGGCGATCAACTTAAGCATTTGTGTATAAAAAGCTGTGTGCGTGAACCGTCATTTCTTAACTTGTTTCCTAAGAAAAGTGAAGCCGATCTTTTAAAAAGATGGAGCTAACTAGGTCATGTGACAAGCTCAAGACTCCAACACCAACCCTTCCTTGGATCTTGGATCAATTAAAATTTTGTATTGGGAACATTAAAAAAAACAAAATTTTGAAAAAAATCAAATAAATGTAATAAATGAATATAAAGAATCGCCTTCTCGTTCTTCCTAACTGTAAAACTTAACTTCTTGTTCATAGCAGGATCGTAGCTATCTAGCTAGCTGCTGCTGCTGCGTATCAGCATCTAGCTGGCCAACTATCCTGCTTGGTAAATGCTTACCACTGGCATTCCGTTGTGGAACTTTCTGAAACGTCCTACGCAAATCATGCCCCAGCTTGTCAATGTTTGAAGAAGTTTTACATTTCGTTTTTACCATTTGGTTGGAAACGAGCATATTGTGGGAGTAAAATGATCTATGAACTTGGAAAGATCGCTTCCCGACATGTCTGTTTCGGGTTGGATGGATCTTCGACTGTTGAATGAATAATAACCATTGTGATTTAACTGATGTCGTGTGAGGAAACCCTGTGAGAAACGAGTAAGGTTTTGTCCCTTTTCTTGGGCGAGAAAGGTGACAAAGTTGTGAGCTTATCAGGAGCTTAGTGCTATGGTTTTAACGGTTTCCCTCGGCCAGGCATGAAACTGGTAAGTCGCACGTTTTACTCCATGCAAAGCACCTTCAGCTCTATTTCAAGCTAGAGAAATCCCATGCAAAAAAAAAATACGAACATGATCCCACCTTTTAAGAACATAAGCCAGACTGGAAAGGGAACAACCCAAGTGTTTGTTCCTATAATACTCCAATTTCAACTGTGTTTAAACACTTTATTTCCATTGTTCTGGGTACACACCATGGTTCAAAGAAGGCTCTTACAGCTTTGCAGGAGACTGATACCAGTTCCATCGATCATCCGATGTATACTGAGTGACCTGCTTCACGTTGAAGTAACTTTCAAGTCCCCTATTTCAAGGAAAAAGAGAAGAGAAAGGAGAGAAGGATTTAGAATTAGAATTGCTTTTCAAGCTCACAGAGATAGAGAAGTCAGGCCATTTTTAGAAGAAAGCTCCAAATGAAAATGTATCCTCAGTCTTACATTTCACACTCAAAGCAGAATTTACCTTGGATTTTATAATGGATGCTCACAAGGACTTGAATATTAATTTAAGAAAATAGAACCTCAGTCAGTGATTAGGTCCATACCATTCTCCTAACTCGCGCCCAAAACCGCTGCGTTTGATGCCTCCCCATGGAGCATGACAGAAGCATGGCTGCGAGCAATTGACCCACACAATACCTGACCTAAAAGCCTGTATAAAGGGAAAAAGGGACAAATATCAACTCAAAAATTAACCTCTATCAACCATAATGATATAATTACAACCATGTGACGATTACTACTTAAAGCCTGACCTTGGTCACACGCTCACACCTTTCGACATCATTTGATATCACAGCAGCACCTAAGCCATATCTGCGGAACATGAATAGAATGTAAGAATGAATCCCCAAAGGAAATAAAAGCAACATGGATTAAAGCATGTGAAGAAAATGCTGAAACAAAGAAGTTCGAAGACAACAAATCTATCCTTCAATATGTAATGGTTAGGTTCTAAACTAATTGTTCTAGGTATTTATCGTTATTAGTTAAATGGCTGCGATCCACTTTAGCAAAAAATAACTAGCCAAGCAGAGTAAAATCAAAAGAAAACAATCAAGACAAACAACGAAAATATCTGGCAGAGAAGCAATAGATGGCATGCATCCACATTAAATATTCTAATTACAAGCATCACCAGTTGTCAAGATAAAAGTGATAACTTACTGACTATCATTTGCCAAATCAATGGCTTCATCTTCTGTACTAAACGTTTTGATACATAGAACAGGTCCAAAAACTTCCTCCCTCCAAATCTCCATGGATGTAGTTACGTCAGTAATGATGGTTGGTTCAATATAGTATCCCTTACTCAAATGCTGGGGATTGTTTTTGTCATTTCAATGTCTCCCGTCAAACTTCATACAAGGGAAATACATCAATGACATGCAAGAACTATACATACCTTTGGATGGGATCCACCATATAATATGGTTGCACCTTCACTCTTTGCCGTTGAAATAAATTTCTGTACTTTCTCATACTGCATCAATGTAGTAAATTACTAACATTACATATTTATGTCTTCTGGACAAGTTAAGTTTGGTAAATAGATTATGAATTCCAAATTATTACATTAACAACCAAATCAAGGACTATATTCGAAATAACAAGCATTTCCCAACCATTCACATCTTAGGTTTTCCAAAAAAGAAAAGAAAAGGACACCAAGAGATAAACCATCGACATAGAAGGAAGATGCAAAATTGTCACAAACTTTTACCTGAGATCTAGAAACAAGTGGGCCGAGCTTGCAATCCTCTTCCAAGGGATCTGAAATTTTGATGTTTTTGGTCCACTGCACCAGCCTATCTATAAATTCTGATGCGATGCTTTCCTGACAATGAAAGTTGATCATAATTCTAAGTCCTCAAACCAAATACTACTTTCATAGTAGTTAGATGTGTTGCAGTATAGAGCTCATAGCAGGTCCTAACTTTTACTTGGGTTTCTTTTCTTTCATCTAAATCCTATAATATGCATCCAGCAATCATCTGCTACTATTGCTATTTGAAACATTTCAGAAATAATATTGTGTTTACAGAAGGAAAAACATTAACTTTATGTTCAAGCATTTTAAAAGGAGCCAAATTCAAAATCCAGCTTTTGAAGTTTCAAGTTTCAACAGAAAAAAGGGTGCATGTTTAACTGCATAATCACTTGCTGCCTCATCATGTAGCGATCACAGCATATGTGCTAAAAAATAAACATCCTCGACATGTCACCTTATTGTTCATTTTCCAATAGAATTAATTGTCCATCTTCCAACCAATTTACTGAGGTAAAAGTAAAATAAAGCTCCACAGAGATAAAAATTTGTAATAAAAGCTATGAAGTTGAACGTTCTTCAGTCAGTTTAAAGTTACTTAAGTGTATGTCAGCTACCAAGGCAATGCTGAAACTAAAGAAACAGAAAAGTATAAGCTGCCACAAACAGAGAGGAAAAGAGGGTGGGTCAACAGACAGGCGATCAAGATGAAGAAAGGAGAAGCAGTATTTATGGATTGCAATTACATGCAGAAGAAGACGAGAGGTTGCACTGCATATCTGGCCATTCGTCCAAAAGCATCCAAACATGGCCCACTCAACAGCTGTTTGAGTCATTCAATTAGATATATTAGCACAAGCAACAATGGTAAAAAAATAATATGCTTGCATCCCTCAAGCAACAAAATTTCAAATGCTAGAAGGTTCTCATGTATAACTGATGATGAAAAGGAAAATCAGGCAACCATGGTCAATTGCACTTCAAAAGTGAAACATATACTTCAGAACAAACTAACCTTTATCAATATCAACATCCTCAAACACAATAAGTGGGCTTTTCCCCCCAAGCTCCATAGAAACAGGCTGCCAAACAATAATGATGAGACTAAATTTAAAAAGAAAATAATTATAAGCAAAGATATCTGGCACACCTTGATCAACTGAGCTGCACTCGCCATTATCTTGGTACCTGTAGCTGCACTTCCAGTAAATGCAATCTGTCGAGAATGAACATATTAGAATTGCAACATGGAACTGTATTGAAAAACAGATGACAACAAGCCACTAAAAAACCAATAAAAGAACAAGATAGAGGAGAATGGACCTTATCAACATTTGGATGAGATACCAATGGAGCACCTGCTTCAGCGCCCAATCCAGTTAGAATATTAAGGACACCGGGGGGGAGACCGACCTCCCTACAGACTTCAGCCAGCTCTAAACAAGTCCTGTAATGAAAAATAGTTTAGCCACTACAGAACATAATTCATTGAAGTTGAAGGGAGGTGAGTGTCACATGATTGAAGACATACACAGATGCCAGTTCAGATGGTTTCAGTATTGCAGTGCACCCTGCAGCCAGAGCTGGAGCAACTTTCCATGTGGCCATCAAAAGAGGGTAATTCCTTGAATCAAATAAAGGGAGTAAATTTTTGTGTTACAAATGTTAAACTTCTTGTCAGTAACAAATAGTCAAAATCATTATAGGAAAAATCATTAGCAATACACCACAGTTGTAAGCAAAATAACAGATCAACATTGTCACTCCAAAATTAACTCCTAAAAAATATGTTTACCAACTTGAAATAATAACAAAATAAATCAACCAACAAATTGAACTTTTCACATACTCAAGAAATAGCATAAAGAAAGTAGGAAGTTGAGGATTATTCGTGGCAAAAAAGAGGAAATAAACACAATGGAGCAAGGAAAATCCAAAGCCAAGGCAACAAGATCCAAACACTTAACAAAGACTATCAGCAATTACCATGGGGTAATCAGCCCAACAACACCAAGAGGTTCTTTAAGAACATAGCTTTTAAATCCTGGATAGGGAAGAGAAACTGGAGTCTTTTCCTTTGCATCTAACTTTTCGGCAAGGTCCGCATAGAACTCGAAACATACAGAAACGTCTTCCTGGAAATAAAAATATATGTAAGACTATGCACAAGTTGAAAAATGCAAAGATTATCCAATGTCAAAGGCTTACTATGTCTGCAACTGCTTCAATATATGGCTTTCCACAGTCAATAATTTCAAGTTTTGCCAATTCAATTTTCTTCTCCGCTATCTGCAATCAAGCAGTAATACACGAAAGTTTAATGAGTACAAAAAGAACAGAGAAGTAACAAGCTTCTACGAGCTCACACGAGAGACAGGAAGGAAAAAGAAAAACAGAGCTTCAAAAGCCAATAGCAAAAATGATGGATGGATATGCATAATTGTATTTCTTTCTTGAGACTTATTATCAGCATGTAGATTGTGGAACAAGGATGCAGTTCTTAAAGATCAATACCCTTTCTAATTGTACCATCCCAAAACTTCAATCACATTACATAAAGCCCTCGATTATATCACGAACAGCTAAACAAGTAAAAGATCTAGACTCTAGACTGCTATCAACAATGTAAATTAAAAGTTTGACGAAAGACGTTAAACAAGCTGAACCAAGCAGAAAATCATCAGTCTGAGAAAAAGAGATGGAAATTTTTCAGTAAAACAGTTTGGGAAGCGAAACAAGACAAACCGCTAAAGACCAAATCCAGCATTACCTTAGCAGCAATAGCACGCAAGTACTTGGCACGATAAGCACCAGAAGCAAAGGCCCAATCTTTTCCTTTGTTCCGGTAAAATGCTCTACGAGCCGCTTCCACTGCAATCTCCACATCTTCTTTCGTAGCTGCGGGAATATCACCTGAACCCAGTTCCACCAGCTCAACACAATCAAATTTCTCTACTCTTGGACTCCAACAACAAGACAAATTCATATAACACAGCAAAAACCGAAGCCAACCCACGACCCAAAAAAGGAACACTGCCGGAACAAGCCCTCACAAATGAAGTTAAACAAGCAAACAGAAGCTAGTTCAGATGGAAATGCATTGAACAGACAAACCGATTATATTTTCGGTAGTGGGGTTGATGATCGGAATCCGCTTCTTGAGCACGGGCTCTCTCCACATTCCGTCGATAAAAAGACGTCGACTTGGAATAGGTATAGGCATTTTCAGAGCTTGCAAGGCTGATCTGGTTTAGAGTTCTAAATTGTGGAAGGGTAAACACTGGAACAATGAGCTGTTATTAAATAGCCAACAAGCCTTTTTTGAGCAGTGAATAGTCTTATCTTACATGCAGTGAATAGTCTTATCTTTTTGTGGTGAAGCAGTAAGAATGAATTGATGGGTACAGCCGACCAATCTTTTTGTGGTGAAGCAGTAAGAATGAATTGATGGTTACAGCCTACCGATCTTTTGTGGTTAGACTTTTTTTTTAATTATATTAGGTATTCTGATTTAGTCAAACTAATTTTGAGTCCCTACAATCTCATCCTAAAAGTCTAGAAGATGTAAATTTAGAACCCTAAGATTCCTAAGGTTCTTACGCAGCCTATATATTTCTGCGTACAAGAAGTCTTCACATACTAGATTGTTCAGCTGATGATTGATCACTGACTCCCCTTACTCAATATCAAATTTCCATCGGTTCCAGATTTTCTAACAAATCCAACCCCGATGCTGTCGCTGAAAACAAGACGTCCATAATTCTACGTGACTGTGTGACTTCTTTGTGTGACTGTGGTTAGACTTCTTGTCATTCTATGCTTGCTCGTTTTCTTTAGTCTCCAGATTTGGTGGTGCCACACCCATATGACATCGAGTTTTGAGAGTACAAGGTATGTAGCAAAAGGAGGAAAACCTTATCTTGTAGCCTAGTACGGAAGTTGCGTGACGGGGGAGCGAACGGTTTAGTTTGACACACGCGGTCGAATGTCCTTGCCCAGTTCTGTTATCCACAGTCTGTCTTGGATTGGAATTGGACCTGTATCAAGCACAAACCGGATCGATTACATGTACTAGTCCATAGTTCATGTAAGTTATTCACGTACTTTTTGATGGGCCTTTGATCATAGGTCTTAAATTTTGCGCATGGGTCCATCCTTTTTAACGGGCATGTGTGCCTGTGTTCATCTTCTTCTAAACATTTATAGAGACTTTGTGTAAGTTACGATAGTTAGGCTTATAATAATAGAGTTTTTATAAATAGAGCTTTTTCTGTAGGGTTTTTTAAATTTTTTTTTTAAAAAGTCAGTTGACTATTTGACTATCATTTAAAAAGAACTTTTTTAAAGAACTTCGTACAGTAGATTGTTTAACGACATAAAAATAAAAAAATACATTTAATTTTAACTATATTTTACTTTGTAATAAAATTATTTATGCATATAAATATTATTTAAAGTATATTAAATAATATGCAAAGCACAATATATTAATTAGTATATAATTTTAAACTATATGAAACATAAATAAAAATATATGTAACTAAATCTTTTATATGGATTATAACATAAGTAAAACTAATATCAAAAATAAATATTAAAACATATAAAAAGTTAAATAATATCATATAACTCTCAAAATAAATGTGAAGATGGGTTTGTGAATATTGTGAGAATTATATGTAAAACATAAAGATAAAAGGGACTAAAATATAAGCTTATTAATTGATCTAAAAATTTTACCTGAAAAAGTGCTTTTTTGAGAAGCTCTAAATTTGAGCTTCTTAAAAAGCTGTATTTTGACTGTCAAAAATGTCATATCTATTAAAAAAGTGTTTTTTATTTTACAGTCGAACATTTTTTTTTAAATAGCTTTTGTGAAGAAGAAAAGTGCTTATTAATCTTCTAAAAACATATTCAGTGTTCCATGTCTCAACATTTTTCAACATGATATGAATAAATATAATCAACTCCTTAATCTTGTGAGATCTCACGCACCCATCTATCTATTTTTTCTCTTAACTGACTGTAATCCCCCTAAAAGATGATTGGATCCCTACAATATAATTGATGGTAAGAGCATAAGATATTAAGTCACCACGATAATGATCTCTTCCTTACATTATTTTATCTCTTAAACCACATTTGTCAACGTCTATTCCAAGTTATTCTATTTCTATTTATATCATTTTTGAACTAATAATGATTTCTGCTAAATTTGGCAAGGCCTCTCTCATATGTTAGCTTCAACATATATATATGTTGCTCCTGAAGGTTACCTTAAACTTTTTACCAATTGTTCAAAACTTATAAAAATCTAATTTCGTATGTTTGACTGTCTTTGATAAGCTCTCTTAATGAAGATCCATCATTGCTCACTTATTGGAGATGACTCAGTCACATGTGTCGCATATGCCACAGTACAACACTATCTTCCTCTAGATATATTGTTGCAGCTTCTCCACCTATAAATATACTCCCTGTTAATTTGTAGATATTTTTGGTTAACCCTAACCCTTTCATTACAAGTTTATAGTCAAAACCATTCACATATAAGGTGCCTAAAGAGATCAAGTTTTTCATCAAATCTAGTACATGACTGATACTACCAAGGACAGATAAATTATTTTGAGTGGGGGCAAAATATTTGAAGTACTGTTATATTACTGAAAAAGAGGCATTTTGAAAATTTTGTCTATAACTGAAACCAACGTTAAGTAACTTAGAACAAATTGAATACAAAATAAATAAAAAAATTATCTATTCACAAAAGAATAACTAATTAAAACTATTTGAAAAATACTTTATGCATATGCAAATTTATGAAATATACAAACAAAAAGTAAAATTTTCATATATACTACGATTGGACTTGATATAGAAAAGGATGTACTATACTACTTGAAAACTTTAAACCAATCATCTATTAACAATAATAATCTATCTTTGTAAAATTTACTTACTCCATTGTATTATTATATTCATGAGCAAACATTGGTTGATTTGCTATTCTAATTAATTAGATTCAAAATAAAGGGCCTATACATGAAAATTGAATTAATAATACGAAAGCGGCTATCTCTCTTATGTAATTTAATTAATTGGAGAAATAATTTTGGGTGGGAACTATATATAGTAAATAAAAAAGGAGAAAATAATTGAAACAATGATCAAAATTTTTATCAGAAACCATTTTGCTCCGCCATTGAAGTTGTACTTTATGAGATCCCACTTGCATGTTTTCAAGAGCATAAGGATTTGTAAATTATACAAGTAAAGACATGGAAGATTATTTAGTATAACAAATTTAGCAAGTTTATTCTAATTATGTACATCAAAGAAAATCCAAGTCACTCAATCAAGTCAGTTTAAACATTAGTATACTCATCGGTTGTACTCTAAAACAATCTCCTCAGTCCCTCTCCTTTCCCTTTCTAGTCAAGACTCAAGACTCGGCAGGTATAAAAACACTACGCTCAGGATTCCAAAAACAACATATTATATTACCGTTTAGTTATATAAGATAATTTCCATTCATTTCTTTGTAGTTAAAAAAGATCTTTGACGTCACCAACATCAACTTAAACATCTCTTTTCCAACGAATCACATGATTACAACTCACATTATATGTACTACACAACCTAAACGTCTCTTGTACCAACTCTATTACATCTTACAAGAACCCCTCTCTAAATTATACGTGTTGCACATTCTTTTAAAGAAAAGAAGCGAAAATTTACTTATCAGCAGTAAAACATGGTGGAGCCTGTGGGGGAATCCTTTCCACAATTGCATTCAATATAGATTATTATTTTTCACTTTGGGTATGGTAGTCCTTATGGAGTTAGGGGAAGAAGAAGCCAAAAGACAAAAAATAGTGCGATAAAGAAGTCAAAATGGTAGAAAATCTAAATAAAAAAGTCAAGTATGCAATTTTTATCTCTCTATTTGTAAGCTTTCATTTAAAAAAGTTATGAACTTAAATAATAGTAATCTTAATAAAAATTCATGGGTTCAAATTTTATTTTTTATTTGATATCTTAATATATCTATAATTTTTATTATTATTTTTGTCATCAATTAAATTAATGGGGGCAAAATTTTAATTTTTTTTAATGAAATTTTAATTAAAAATAATAATTTTAAATTAAAAGTTTTTAGATTAAGTGGGGGCAAGTGGGGGCTTCGTCCTTGGATACTACTCAATGTCCTAAGTAAATATTGCCAAAGTTGCTTATTTTGCATGACACAAACTCATCCTTGTTTAGTATCATGTGATATGAACATCCTATATCTAGTATATTTCATGACTAGTTAAAGCATAGAACATATCTCTGTTGCTACAATATGAGTCCCTACTTTATGCTACGTTAACATCTGATGTATCCAATTTGCTCGCACTCATAGAACAAATGTCCTCTATACTAATTATCTCCTTATCCAATATAAGCATAGTCATCCCATGTTCATAATAAAAAGATGTCCATAATAAAATTAGGGATATTCTAATTAAATATCCCTAATTTTGTGCTATGCAATCATATCAATTAGCTAGATAACTTAATGAAAATTACATATTTCCTGTATAGCTAACCTAATCTAACGATTTTAGTAAGTCCTAAAATCTTTTCATAATTTAAAATTCATTAGAAACGTGTTTTTAGATAAGACATTTTATCATGAATATGTCTTCAATCTCAACGTTTCTATCTGCACATGACAATGAATATTTTTATATCAACAATGATCATGCATACCATCACTTCGGATTTTTGGTTTGATTATAAACTTGTACGGGTTGAATTTATGCTTGTAAAGATGGTTCGCTCAGGAGGAAGAGTCTTTTAGTATAAGAGGAGTTGTTAATTCAAAATTTTAAAAAATGATATTAAAAGAATACAAGTGTGTGAAACCGTGACGCATTTAAAAATCATGAAAACAAGATAATGCCAAACAAAGTCAATCTTTATCAAGTTTGAATTTCTTTCTGTAACAGGTTAACAATATTCGAAAAAGCTGAAGAATCAGGAGACACGAAGCACAGAGATGCTTCTGTCGATACTAACATGGATCAATGTTTCTGAGTAGCCTTATGATACTTTTCTTTTATCCACTGGAATCCAGTGGAAGTACCTTCTTTGACCTTCTTGACGCCAGTGGAAGCCACGGCTTTGGTCTTCCCGAGACCTTCTCCGACCTTCTGCTTGTACTTTGCGGTGGTGGATGATGACTTGTTGGGCGTCGTCGTCGATGACGACCGATGAGAAACTGGGTCGTCCACGTCCCACTGATCGGCCCAGGATTTATCATATGAGCTGTTTGCGGCCATCTGGTTCTATCTATGATCTGAAGAACGAGATCAAAGAGTGGATATGTTTCAAGAGGAAGAGAGGCTAGGGTTATAAGGGATTATGCGTTTATGTGATATATATCGTTGCAAAGTCCGTGCGGTGCTATTTCAACGTGAGATTAAAGGAACTTAAAATAAAATATAGTTGGACGGTGTTACCCTTGGACGACTTTAGATTCAAAAATGGAACACGCGTGATGTTCATTAAGCATCCAGAATCTATCTTGGTAGTTGTTATGTAGGCAGGTACGCCTGACGAGTCTTCTCTGGTGGTGGAGCAACAGGACCGCTCCGCTGCTTAACTCATTTCTAAAAGTTAATTCAAGAAAAAAAAGTTGGCACGTTATTATAAATTGTTTAATACTTTCATAGTTATCTAACATGAGATTCCTGACATACCTTCATCAGTCCAGAGCAGAATTGAATATCTGATAGATATATTGGACAAAGGGATATAATCGAACACCGTCCTAAACTATCAAGATAACTTAGCTCTGATATTATATTAAAAAGTACATAACTCACCCCAAAAGCTAATTCAAAAGGAGAAAATTTGCATAATATTATAAATTATTGAATACTTTCGTAATTATTCGATGCCAAATTTTTGACAGTGCTGGCCATTATGCCTTGTATAGTGTCCAGTAAGATTTTAGCTTCACTTCTATTTTCTTTAGTTTTTCGTTTTGTTGGATTTTGTTGTGTGTGTATATATATATATATATAATAATTAGAATACCGATTCAAACTTTCTAGAATTGAACTGCGTTAGGTGTTGACAATAACAGTCCGTTTCGGACCTTCCTACTAGTTAACATTAAAGAAAGCGGTAACACCACCGTCCCTACAACGCATTCAAACAGCATGCATAAGATAAAACCAAACTTCGTCTTCAGGAAACAGTCTTTATCAACTTTTAATTAAATTCTTTCTTTGTAAACAAAGTACGTATAAACCACGTAATGATAGATCTGTTCAAAAGAAAAGGATCGGATTTGCTTCACTGATACACAAAAACTAAAAGTCACTGCATTTATGTATACAATATAAGTCTCAGAATTACAGAAAATTGTGAAAGAAACTCACCATCATATTTATATAATCACATAAAAAAAACCACATGGTGATGTGTGCTATAAACAAACGAATAGAAATCATGAACAGAGGAGGGAAACTAATAACACCGGAAAAGAAAAGCTAAAGAATAAACAGGGATATAGTTTTGACAATTCTAATATGGATCAATGTTTCTGAGTAGTCTTGTGATACTTGTTTTTGATCCACTGGAACCCAACGGTAGTACCTTCTTTAACCTTCTTGACGCCGGTGGAAGCGACAGCTTTTGTCTTCCCGAGACCGTCTCCGAACTTCTGCTTGTACTTTGCGGTGGTCGAAGATGAGTTCTTGGTGGTGGTGGTGGTCGTCGACCGATAAGAAACATCGTCGTCTGGGTCCCACTGATCGGCCCACGACGTACCGTATGAGCTGTTTACGGCCATCTGATGTTGTGATGATTGGTTTTTGATTATGATCTGAAGAACGAGAAAGAGAGAAAGCGATCGAAGAAATGCTAGGTTACGACTTAGAGGGGTTTTGGATTAGGTTCGCGATATTTATACAGCGTAGCAAAGTCCGTGTCGTCCTGTGTCAACGTGAAGCACAAGGAACCGATAAGAAGATTGCAAGTATCTTGTTGGACAGTATTACCCTTTGACGAATGTAGCATTTTGAATTTCCTTTTTAAAAGAAGGGCAATTAAGTGAATTGGAACATTCGGCCGCGTGAAGTTATGGAAACGTTCATATAAGTTCGGTTTTTACAACTGTCACGAGGTCGGAGACGAGTCGTTTCCGGCGGCCAAACAGCTGGAGCCCACCACCATCCGTGGAAGCTTCGCGGGCCATACCGAATCTTGTGAAAATGTGGAAAGAAAGTGTCGATTTTGATTGGCTACCAAGAAAGATTTATATTTTAATTCAAAAATTTAAAATATCACTCTCTTGTCATGTTTTATTTTAACAACAATAAAAAATTCAATCACTAAATCATAAAAATTTTGTAACATTCAACTTTTCAATTCAGTTTTAAATTTTTTATTCGATTTGCTTTTATAATTCTTGTTATAAAAAATTAATTAGTCAATTTTTATAAATTAATAAGTTTTATGAATAAAAATAAATAAATAAATGTTTATTTAATAATCTTTTTTAATTAAAATTTAAATTCTTTGATAAATAAGGTAAATTTCTTTCAATCATATTTTAAATTCTTTAATTGTATTTAATATTTAGCTGATTTTACAACAACTTGTTAAAAATTTTAAAACTTAAATTTCTTATCTTACTAGTTTAATTTCTGGTCTGAATTTTAAAAAAGACTGGAGACTCATGAAAAAGATAAAACAACGAATTAAATTAGTTTTCATGTTCTATTAAACTTTTATAATCTCTACTTGGGTGGTAGAAGAGTATTATCATATTTTTATCATATAAAGCTTGTAATTGGTATTTTTAATTTTATTAAAAAATATCTAATAATTAAATATATTATTTCACTAATTAATAATTCATAATTAAGTAATAAACTGATAATTTAAATCAAATTATAAATTCGATATTTGTTAACTCAATACATTTTAATTTTAATTTTAATTCTAATTCTAATGAATAAGATAACAACATTTAATAAGAAAAGGAACTTAGCATACATACTAACGTGTGAGAGAGATTGCTAGTCTTCTTTATACGAGGTTAACATTTTAATTTTCTTGGATTTGATCGAATGACGTGTACTTTTGCTGAATGAGAAAGTCAATCATGTAAAACTTGGAAATGTTGAAAGCCTGCTACCAAGCCGTTGAACTTGAACGCCCAAATCACCAAACGATTACGTAAAACGTGACGATACCTGACTGCCGAACCACAGAAAAGAAGAAAAGACCGTCACATTCTAGATACTAATATCCTGTTTGGGGGCTAGAAGTTTCTCGTTCTCCTTGAATATTTTACAAGTATACCATGGTTGAGCTTTGAAACGAGCATACAGTTGCTGTTTTGTAATTATAATTTAAATTACGAAAATAACCTCTTATTCTAAGGGCAACAGTGATTTAATTGGTAAAGTTTGTTTTTCATATAATTACTAATTAAAAGTTTGAATTACAATTACAAAATTTACTTCATTTTGGTGATTTAAAAATAAAAAATAAAACATGCTAATTTTGAAAAATTTTCAATTAAATTAAATTTATTACTAATTAATTAAATAATTTAATAAATATATGATTTATAAATTATCATTTACGCATAATTATTAAAAGTCAGCATTAACCATATCTGACCATTCCATTTTGACGCTATCTCCGTCAAATTTCCTGCCAATTATTAATACCATTCAAGATCTGTCATACGACACCGTTATCGGACGGCACATTTGCTAAAAACTCCCCTACTGACAGGTTTTGGTCTAGGTAGAGATTATGCAGGCAAACCTGCAAAAGTACATATTACTTACCGTATATACACATTACTGCCTTCCAGGACAACTTCTGCCAGAGAGACCTCGTCCTGTGGTGGCTTAAGTTTGCCATTATATTCATCAGGATTGCGCAAGTACTTGTTGTAAAGCCACCTAGATGTGTTCAGGGCATTTCCAGTGCTCTTTAACGGGAATGTGTTTCGACTTTTTTGCCAGTTATTAGTGAGCTTTATCCATTCTCTCCTCCAAATCTTCAGCTGGAAGCCATGACCATTCTCCAAGCTCTCAATCAAGTATTTGAAGTATATGGCTGCTCGCGGACCATAATATTCACGTAGAAGGCCGCTCCAGTATTTGTTTGCTACAGTATGCGGATTATAAGGGAATCACAGAAAATATTCTGCAGTTAATTCCTCAAGGAAAAACTCTCACGTTTATGTTGCAAAAGTCCCTAATCATCCAACAATGAGACTGACTGACCAGAAGAAAAACAGACAAAACTAACACCATTCACTCAATCAAAAATGGCAAATCAAATTAATTAGGCTAGTTTCTTACCGTAATCACGAAGAAGACTTGCTTCCTCCTCGGTATTGTCATACCACATAGTTAGCTGAGTTCTTGCGTTCCATTCGTACTGCAGCATAGGACAAATTAGGAGTATTTCACTAGAAAGGGAAAAACAACATGCTTAATGTTGGCAAGTTTTAAATAATAGTTCATGAGCCTAACTTGTTTTTCCTCCTCTGTATCTTTGGCAAGATTCTTTGCACTTTCTAACCAAGGCCCCAGAAGAAATCCCTCATGGCATTGCAATAGCGTGTCCATGTCATCCACAAGGTCCAGAAACATTTGGCTCTGCCAAGCAACTCCGTTGACATCATTTAACATGTAAGCTTCAATTATCTTTAAGAACAGCTCATTCGCATATTTTGCCAAAGCTTGTCTTGTTAGATCAACCAAGTCATAGCTGAAGATAAAATGGAAAAACCAAGTGAATATGAAGTATAACAACAAAGATATCAATGGAATTTGAGAATAAAAGATATGTATTACAAAGCTTTTGAAACCCAAAAATGCCAACCTGTAAGCATAACTGTTTGATAGTTCATCCCCATTGGCAATGAAAAGTTCTAATGCACGCAAAACTTCAGAAGTTGAGTACCATAAGTGCGGTCGGTCATATGAATCAGCATTTCGATTAGATATAACCATCCTTGATAATGAGTTGCCATTGCGGTTATAACTTGGGTGAGAAACCGAAATGAAGAAAGGTTCAACATCAGGAAATGCTACAATGACATCTCTATTTTTGTCCTGGTCCAACATAAGAGGGACTATATGACTTCATGCAAACTAAGAAAAACATAAAATCTAGATAGAAGTTTAAATACACAACTAGACACAATTGCCTCACTCCTAGGGATGACATTTGTGCCCAAAACTGATCCGATTTGAATTTAACAGATACGGTCTGATATGACCGGACTTTGGGCCCCCCAAGCCTGATCTAGTTTAGGCTTGGATCTAATCTCGAATCACGAGCCTCAGGTTTGTTGGGACCCAGATCTTATCCAATGCCTTACAAAAAAATTTGGGTCGGGCCCAGACCAAGGTTACCCAAACCCAGCCTAATGCCATCACTACGAGTAGTAGTCATTCTTGAACATGAAATTGGACAACCCCAGAACAACTTGGACTAGCGCAACGTCCTACTTGAGATAGTGTCCAAAATATGCAATTGAGTTGGCATAATTCCATCCCACACTTATTATGAGATCCCCCTAAAATATGAACATGATCAAGCAGCAAGTTTGAAACTTACATAGGCACCATCTGTGCAATTATAAATCGTGTAATATAGAATAATCCAGGCATCCTTCACTAAAGGTACTGAACGGCCATAACGTCTTGTTGAGTACAAATCAAGCCAAGCCTATAAGAAAGATAAGTTAGTGAATGTATGGCCTGACAACCCAACTGGTCAAGTGATAAGTTAGTGAACGTATGGCCTGACAAACCAACAGGTCAAGTTTCCTCATGCAAGACTGAAAATTTTCAAATGACAAAAAAAGAATGGAAATTTTATTCGAAAAATGTGCTACTATAAAAAATCGTTACACGCCAGAACACACAGCTCAAGATACAGTCAAAATTGGGAACGAGGATGAGTTTTCAAGTTTTTGTTATTTATGGAAACATATGGGTTACCAATAAGCATTGAGAATTATAGAGGGTCAATCAATTAAAATAACTTTGCGGGGCCCGTTGCCTTCTGCAACTATTAACAGCAATTGCAGTGCCAAGGGATTCCTATATGTTAGAAAAAATAAACTTGTACAAGGAAAATGAATTTTCATTATACTTGGTAAAAAAATTTTATTTGCATAAGGGCATACCGGGTGTTTGAAGTTCTAACCTAACTCGACTAAGAATACTAAGTAAAAAAAACAAATTAAAGACATAACATTATACAAGAAAATGGTTTTGCAATAGGTAACGATTATCTAAGCTTGGAACATAATGTTTCTTAAGATGGAAATTTTTGGAAAAATAAAGGATGAAAATTACGGGGATTAAGGAATAACTTTAACATTACCTTGACATCAATATTGTTATGTTGAAATGCCATTTCAGGCATGAGATCATAAACTACAGGATTCTGTTCTATTCCTTCCATCGACATTCCAACACCAACCTTCATAAAGTAAAATATGAAAAATATAGTCATTTGGTACCGAGTGAATGAATAATTTGGAAAATAATTTCCGAGTCGAAAGATGCAAAATCATGTAATTCATTGTACAATTGGCAAACAAGGTACTGATTATTCTTTTGTAGAGTAAGGTCAGATCAGGCGATGATTCAAAAGAATAAACTTGCCATTGTTGAGTTCGGACTCGTTCTTGCCTTGACTGGACCAGAAGCTATTGAATCTAAAACTCCATACATTTCTATATTCCCTGCAAAGTTATGCAGCATACACCTGTATATCATGGAACAAAAAAATCAAAACACAATTGCAATCTTTGCATAAAGAAATGAAAAATATGTAGATAATATAATTGATTAAGTTTCATTAACTAGCAAGTTGTCCATTAGGTTGGTTTTTAGATCTTCAACTTGAATCAGTTTAGTTTGGGGCGCTACCAACCCATTTCACAATTTAAGTTTGCCTTCTACGCAAGAGGCAAAGCCACTGTAGTATTTATTTTCCAAATTAGCAGCTTAATCAAAAGTATAAAAAAAAATTCAGTCAAGAGCATTAACTATCAGGCAAAAAAAAGAACTTTCCAGATGTAAGGGATGCCATAAAACTGCTCTGAGGTAATCCAAATGGGTTTGACTTCAGCAAAAAGATCAAGGACTACAAGCCTCCCCAAAGGAACAGAATGTAGAAGTGCCTGGGGAAAGTTGGATGTTGGCAGAAACTAACATCACAATCAATTGAAATGACAAATTTGAACAATGCGAAGCCATAATCTCATGATGGGATGAGACAGACATGTATACTAAACATGGACCAAATGTAGTTATCAATTTGCACTTAAATGAATCTAAAATTTCAAACTACGCTACGTACATTTAATATTTTATGCAGGCATATGCACATAGAGAATTGCAGATGGCCACCAGTAATGTTCCAATGGAGGCAATTTGTGTAGTGGACGATGCATAGATTCTGACAAGTTTAAAATCTGTTGTAGACATACATAGTAAAGATTGTGAATCCTGTTACATACGAAAAAAATATGACAACTTTTGTGTGGAGTTCTTAAAAGTTTACTTCCAAACAGCTAGACTCTTGCATGAAACAAAAAGATATAGGCTTCAATTTTTGGATGATAAATAAGAAGCAAAGGTTGAAAAATTATAGCATACAGCACTTTCCTCAGTGGCAAGGTGTAATACATGTTCGATATGGTAAGGCTAGGGAAAAATCCAATATTGCCAACCATTGATTTTTACTTCTGTTCGAAGATCAACTTTTATCATTTTGGGATTTCCCAAATGAATTTTTCTTCTATTAATCATGTCCTAACCCTTGAGAAATTATATTATGAAGATAGAAAAGATATAATCAATTTTTCCATAGTGTCACATGCACATTCTTCACAGAAACTTAATTCCGTATGCTTCTAACTAAACTTGACGTTCTACCGTTATGTTAGACATTCCCAACAGACGGAAGTAAAGAGAAAAATTTGGTGACCATCTTTGAGATGTTTCACCAAGACCTACAATCAGAAAACAAGCTAATCAGAAATTAAAACCTTCATTTGTGGAGGCCTCCAAAAGGGATCATAGGAGAACAACCAACCCTGCAGAGAAAAAAGAAAAGAAAATCAGGACATTAGGACCAAATGCAAAGTCCTTGCAATTACTAAATGATTTTTAAAGACAAATTACTGATGCAGAAATCAATATTGACTTAGTAAGATAGCAAGGGTGATTTTGAATATTCATCAAGACAAAGCATCAAAATGCACAAGTACATTGAATGTGAACAAAGTCAATCACAGCCCAATATGAGAACTAGTAAGGCTGAATAATATAACTGCACAACCAAAATTGATCCACCTGCATAAGCCAGACTGAATGGTCATCACCACTCTGCATTCCCTCAAAGATTGCTGCACCTAGTGAAGAAATGTACTCTGGATCATCAACTGGCGGAGTATTCTCATCAAAAGTGTCACTGCCATGAGTCAGAATATACACATTTTAAACACTTGAACAAACTTAGCCTATAATTTTACAGAAACTACAAGCAATAGTGAGCTAATGAGTGACTTTAAGGAATCAGCCAATAAAAGGCAATAACTTCACAGTCCAGCTGGAATATGTATCCAAAATTAGCTGTAGGGGTGATAACCTTACCAGTTGTATATATGGCCTGTCCTTCCATACTCTGACCAAAAGATGATACGAAAAATCAAAACGTTTGCAACATTGACACAGTTATTAACATGAGAAACATACTATTCAACTAATTTGGAACTAAGAAAATTGAACCTCTAAACTGTTGTTGAATAAATGCTCTCCCAATCTCAATGAACAAGGGGTCAGTTGCATCAAGAAGATAAGTACAGCACCATCGGGTGTCACTCTCAACTGAAAACCTGAAGCAGGATTTTTCACAAGCGTTTATTGGGTTTTATGTCTCCCATTGATGCAACCATAGAATGTATCAAAATTAGCAAGTTTTCACAAGTTGAAGATTTGGTGTCTTACTTGCACCAATTAGCACTTACCAGTTCCCCAAGCGAGTTATCCTTGCTGATGGATATATATTTCTTAATGCAGCAGGAACATTTCCAGAAAAGGCTGGAAGGACTGGAAAAGTTGATTCAAAAGTATTGTGAACATTACCTTTAGCAAAAGTTGGAGAAGCAATAGATCTAAAAATTTAAATGTGTCTTACTGCTTTCTCATATGTAATAGCTTTACTTCTTCTAAATGGCTTCTTAAAAACCTCTATGAATAGCTTTAATTATGTTATGCTTCATAGAAGATATAGGACAGAAAGGATGGTTGGGGACAGAAAGGATGGTTGGGGAGGAAGGTACCTGGCGTCATCCCTAGGTCATACATCCTGGCAAGTATTTTCTTCTGCAAAGCTAGTTGTTGATCAAGCCAACTTTGTGGTAGTGGTCCACCCCACCTTAGATTGAAAAGAAAGATGTTTATACAGGAATCCTTATGTTTTGGTTTAAGTATATATTCTCATCATGAAAAAACTTCACCTACTGATTTAAATAATCTCAAATTCTGTGCTCCATAACATCAAAAGTTTGAAAGAGCAGCATAATCTTTCATTGTGGCAAATATTTACTAAAATTTGTGAAGGAACTTAAAAAAGAAAAAAAAACTTTCTACCTAGAATTTAAAGTGAACCAAAACAATAAATATAGGTTATAAGTGCACCTGTGTAAATTTGCCATTCTAGACCAAGCAAGAAATGCGGGCCCTCCAAAAAAATCATCTAATTCTGCTTTGCTTAAATTGAATTTCTGCAGAAGTGAAGAATAAATCATTTCAGGAATAGATATCAAGAGGCAATATCAAAACTGATTTTTGAGCAGCCAGAAGCTGCTATAATGCTATTTAGTCATGGTACTTACCCAAAATGAGTAAAAACTATCAAGTAAATTTTAGAAAATCCTAAATTCTGAACTAATGTAAGACTAAGAACCAACAACGTGAAGAAGATAATAAGAAGAAATCACTTTTAACATGTTCCTAAAGAAAATGTAGCACTATTGTTGCATTGTACCGTTCAAAGAAAACAAACAAGTAAACATGACAAGGAGAGGAAAGGCACCTGGAAAACTTTTTGCCATATAGCCTCTTGACCAGTAAAAGCCAGGGGCAAGTTGATTCCTTGGAGAGCCATCCAATCAATCTCTTTTTCCCATCTTTTCCAGTCCCACCAAGCAAATGAATCTTTGCAAAGGGATAAGTTAAAATTTAGGTCATATTTTTCAGAGTCTGAACCTATAGCAATTGACAGCAGGTCTCTGTTAGCATTGGGACTTACAGCTAGATGTAACAGCATTCTGGTAATAATTCCAAGGAACTGGTCTCCTTACAATGATAGGACTTTGAACACGAGGAAGAGAACCTAATTTAGGTACTGAATTTAGTTGCGCACCACCAGTTTTGTCCCATGATATATGCGCAGCACAGAAATACTTCAAATACCAATGCAGACCAGCCAATACTTCCACTGCAGTGACCCCAGAAATTCTAATACGAGACAGCCCAAAACACCATATACAATCATACTCATAAGCTATTCAATGCACAGAAAATGGGTGCCACTAAAGCCTTGACACCACTTAGAAGACAAAAAGGATGTACTGTTAAGCAATTCAACTAACAGAATCTCTGGAGATCCTACTCCCATAAAATAAGGATGATTCTCGATAATAAAGCAAGATTTCCCGCCACATTGCTCCTGTACACAAACAACACAAAAACGACAGCTACATACACTATACTCTTGAGTTCTCAAATAAAGCAGATTTCAAAAGCATACACTCTACACTCTACAGTGATACAAAAACAAAATATCTCTCCACGAAGCACGCACCTTAGAGACAATTCGAAAGTCAAATGCTGTAGAATGAGAGGGAAGCAAGCGACGGAGGACGCCGCGAGCGGCAGGGAGTTGAACAGAGGGAGGAGCGCGCTCCCGTTCTTGGATGTCAAGGAGGCGAGAGATGTAGTCGACGCCGATCGTGGAAGAATGAGCGGTGGAGAAGACGAAGGAGAAAATGAAGAGCAGCAAGAGAGAAAGAGGCGTGGCCATGAGAGAGAGCGCGACAAACCCTTGGAGAGGGTAGTGTGAAGAAGTTGGACATTTCAATGTTAAAATGACGTAAACAGAAGATTCGATGGAGAAGGAGACAAAGGGATGGAGGTGGGTAGTGATTGGTGGCCGGCCGGTGGGAGATTCACGGAGATTTTTAAATTTTTGCGGAGGGTTGTGACTTTTTGTTATTATTAAGAATATTTTAAAAATAAGACCGTGACGTTTAAGATTTAAAATATTTAATGGGACAATTATTATCGTTTTTTAATAATAAAAATAATTAAACGAAATTAAATCATAAACTTAAAAGTTGAACTCAAAATTTAGGGATAATAATAAGTCAGATCAGGCTCGAGTTGTGCTTGGCCCAGCCCACCCCACCC